>JAWQRJ010005745.1:0-10036 GCA_033557515.1 Diorygopyx duplodentatus | reverse complement strand
GATATAAAGTATTCCAATTAAAACAACGATTTATGAAAACAGAAATTAGAAAACAATACAAAAAAGTTAATAATTACAACATAACATTATACAACCTTTATTCAGATATAAACATAAAATTCCACTTTCTGACACTTGACGAGTACATTTCAAAAGCTAAATTCCTCAACTAAAACACACTTCATAAAATAACTAACAAACGTAAAAAGAAAATAGAATTATTAAAATCAAAATAAATCTCAAATACACCATTTGAAAATTCACACAAATTTCACGCCCGTTTTACTAATCTTTTATCTCTGAAACTAACTAAATCAGAAGAAAGACTTCTTCAAAAAGGACAAAAATGCGCTCCGTGGAAAGAAATCAACTTTCCAAAGTAGACAATAGTAGACAAATGAAGTAGACAATTGAAGCAGCCATCGAAAATCATCCTGAAGAAGAAGAAATAAAGAAACAAACAATTACAACCATTAGAAAAGAAGAAAACTTACATCATCCAAGTAAAAAATCAAGAATACATGAAGATCAAGAAAACATCACACTACGAAACCTACAAAAAAGATAAAATAAGAAAACATCATAGTTACAACAAGTGATAAAAACGCTGGTATAATCCTAATGAATAACGTAGATTACATTCAAAAAACAGAACAATTGTAGAGGTAAAGAGAAACCCTAATTTAACTTTCCACACTAATTTTTAAAAAATCATAAAAAATGCTTCAGAAACTTTAAATAAATATAATTTCAATCCTAAAAAAGCATTACTTATGGACCCTATAACCCCAATTCCAATTAGATCAATTTTATTCTACATTAATTCTAGTTCTTACTTGTTTCTAAATTCTTACTCAATTTTTTCAAAAATATAGTATAATTTGTAAATATAGTATAAAAAATCGTTATAATTTGTTTGATAACATCCACAATTTACTACTACCCTCTGAATTTACAACTTTATCTTTTGGCATTACTAACTTGTACACTAATATACCTATTAAAGAAACAATTTCCATAGCTACACAAATCAGTAATAAACTAAACAATAACACAGATGCTAATAATTTAATAAAACTTTTAACTGCTTGCATTAACCAAAATCACTTTACATTTAACAATAAATATTACAAAATGATTGAAGGTTTACCTATAGATTCCCCACTTAGCGGACTTATGAGTGACATTTTCATGAACCACTTAAAAGAAATTATACACAACAGCAATTTCGAATTCTAAAATAAAAATCACCATAGAATTAGAAAATTATCACACCTTAAATTTAATCACTTTAATAACATCCCCTCATACAATTAATTACTACATTTATAGGAAACCTACACAAACCGACACTATTATCCCATTCAATTCTTCTCATGACCCAACAATTAAAAAATCAACTTTCATTTCTTATATATACAGACTTAAAAATACTCCTGTTAGTTTTAATAACCTGAAAAAAGAGGATACATTGTTGTGTAAAAAGATTATACAACAAATTACTTCTAACAATGATTACGATATCCACTATTTTAATAATATATTTCAAAAATACAATTTTAGACATAATAACCATACAACATTACTACATATAGAAGATAAACCTAAACCAATCTGTAGAGCCGTCACTTACCAAAGCAAAATCAGTAACAAAATTAAAAACATTGCTAATAAATTCAACATTTCACTTTCCCTTAAAACAAACCATAATCTAAAAAAACATACTTAACAATAGTAAACCACCTACCAAATTATTAGAAAAGAATGGTGTATACACCCTTACATGTGAAACTTGCAATGCTGCATACATAGGAGAGACCGGCAGAAAAATCGAAATTAGACTCAAAGAACACCTCACAAACAATTGAATTATTGGTTGTGAGGTGTTCTTTGAGCCTCACTTTGGTAGACACATAAATTTTAAAAATCATAAATTCACATTTGATAACATCAAAATTATTTATCAACTAACTAAAGGCTACTTAATGGAATTATTCAAAAGCTATGAAATAGATTCATTTAGAAAAAAACACCCACAAACCTTACTACTTAATAATCAATTGGAAAGTAATAAACCACATATTTACCATTCTCTCAGGCACCCTTTTAATAAAAAAAAATATTTATAAAATTTTATTTTTCTACTTTACATTAAATTTATACTATTTTCTTTTTATTTACTTACTTATTATTAATTAACCAATTTCTCAATTATTCTAAACATATAATTTTCATTATTTTTTACTCTATTTCGCCCTCTTTCTTTTTGCTTACATTATTTTCTTTTTTACTAATTAATGATTGAAGTTTCTTATTAACTCTATAATATAATAATTTATAATTCGCTATTTTATTATATTACAAACATTAACATTCTAAAGTTACTTAATATAATTCTTCAATTTAATAATTGATATAAGTTATCTAGAAATATTCAAAATCATATAACTGTTATAGTCATAATTCTTACAGTATATGTTTTAAATTCTAATTTTAAATTGAAAATCCAAATTATTCGCGCACACATTGCTACGCACTTTCATATAAAACGTGTTCGACCCGTATTTCCATTTAATACAGCAAAGCTAGCTGTCAGCAATTTAAGCATGTCTTTTAGAAATAATCTAATTTTTATTTTAAGTAACTTTAAATGTGTTATCATCTAATTAAACTTCTTCGATGTACAATAAAACCATTCAGGATAACTGTTCTTACATTCCATCTATCGTCTTCTATACCTATACTCATTTGTTTTCGAAATCATGTAAAAGGTTTACGTAAACGCAAAATCACCTTATATTAATGATCGTGGTTTAACGTTTGCTCGTTCGATAAAAACGGAGTAAATGTATTCTTGTATATGTATATTGTATATATTTTTTCTATCGTAAAATATGTTAAAATGGACATAAAAACATTCTCATTTTGCATGGAATTATAATGGAAATTGTTCCTTTAATACTAGATTTTTCTCCAAAATCCAAAAATCAATTTTGAACCTGCAAACAATATTTTTAATCAGCTTTCTTGTTCAGAAATTTTGACATTTTGACATTTTTCTCACATCCTGATGAATCCTGATCTAAACCCCGAGTTAAACTTGGAGACTCCTGTGGCTCATGTTAATATTGTTCAATATTTCTAAAAAAAAATCTATCATTACTTTCAAGTGAAAAAAAAATAAAATAAGGGATAGGTAACTACCACGTATTGAAGTAATATTTTACAATATTACTTTAATAAAAAGTTTTTTCAGTCTTTTTGTTACATTCTGTATACATTCTGTATGTGCTTTTTAACATTATATTTAGCAAATTTGCTTCTTCTTTCTGTTCTTTTAAACTTACATTATTTTACTAAAGCGTTCGAAATTGTTGATATGTATAATTGTAGTGATGCACTTTTTACGTTCACCAACGAAGAATCTTGTGTAATATACCTATGAAAAGTTTGTTACCCCAAACCAAGAAGTTTTGATAAAATGTTTAACAATCTTAGAACTTAGAATCTTAATCAAAAAAAAGAACTTTACATAAAGTGTTAACTTGTGTATATTTTAGTCTAAACTTAATGATTAACTCAATTTCTTAGATTACAGTACTTTTTAAATCATTAACAAGTAAAAAAAATTTTTTTTAACAATTTTAACTTGAAGAAAGAAATGCTACTACGTATTGTAGTGGAGGCTTACAACATATGACAGCATTTGACAACATACCACTTCCGCGGTAACATTTATAGTGGAATGATTTTGGTGTTTCGCTAAAGCATTCGAAACCGTTGGTACCTAATGCTATTAAACGAGCTAATCTTGTTTATTTATTTCTTTTTTCCGCGCCGTCTTGGAAACGACATTAACGATTTGGCTGAAAGTTAGAGGATTTATAGAGTTCGACCAGAAAAATCAATTTGATAGATTAGCCATAATAACTTAGATGGGTCACTGAAACTCATCATAATTTTCGTTGTATACTTAACGGAAAAATCAATAATAGTTGTTTGTTTGCTGTAATGTTAGTTTGAATCAGATTAACCAGAGATTGCGCAGGTGTGACCGCACGATAGCGCTGCTGGCATTAAAATAAGAAAAGGGATCAAAAATGTTTTGTTTGAGTAAATGTTTGTTTGAGCATATCAGGTACCGAGCACAGCTCGGTACCTGATATGGCCGAGCGAGAGCTCGGTCTACCAGGTACTGTATAACTAAAATTATGTAGTTTTCACGTTCGAAATATCATATTACATATAATAGTTCCTGCCCTCCTCTTCTCTGAGCATGGTAATTAAAAATTTAAAAACCTTTATAAAGAAAATTAACTTCCAAATCTATATCTACGTTCTTATTCCTTTTATAATGGATCCCACCTTTATCACTGCCATAAATTCATTACCTACGTTCATCTATGCAGTTTTGTAATATGGAAACGCTGTCACCTCAATACGGATTGTTAGCAGAAGCAAATCCGTAAAGGGAATTTGTGCAAAATTCGTATTACTAACGACAAAAAATGTGCTAAGGAAAATTAGTTAGTTAAATGCAAGGGATCGAAGATATCAACTGGTTTTTTCTTCCATTGGCTTATTTATAGATTTTCCATGTCTACCACATCCGGGATGTTGAATCTAGTTATAATCTAAGGAGACCCATCAAAGTTTTACAAACTATAGAAAGAAGAATTCCGAATAGTGTGGTTAGCAAAGCTATCTTTGAATTTTTCGAGGAGTTAAAAAATAATATTAGCCAGCTAAGGATAACTAGTTCTAAAAGGCTAGCAAATCAACAGTAATATCAGGTTGTAATGAAGTAGATATTGTGCTAAGCTAAAATGATGCTAAGCTAAAGAAAAACCAAAATTATTTATAGCTACTCCATATTACATGTCGCCTGTTGTAATAACGATCTTTATAACTATCAGTTCACTATATTAAATAGCATATATGTATAGAAGTCGAACAAAGCGAATTCGATCAATAGAACAGTCTATCAGGACGTGGATGTAGGTTGATAAGCATTCCCAATACTTCCTCAACAAACAATAGTAAGTCACTTGCCGCCCATGCGTTTGTCACATGAGGATGCATGTAGAGAGCGTAGGTGTCGGGAAAACGGGGAATGACGGAACGTGAAACGTGCAGTAAAAACGAAGTATTTTTTTCTCACATTAGGGAGGAGTGGATATTAAATATTCTGTGGCAGATAAAGGCCGTTGTAGGTAATTCAAAACTTGTAGGCAGTATTGCTCGTGCGATAAGGGTCTAATTTCCGTAGATAAGACAACGCTTTTCGCGACAGATGGTGAGAATATTGTGAGAACCCCGTATATGAGTACTATACTTCAAAGCCATATGGCACATGAGTTCAACAAAGACAGATAACAATGTGCCCTATCGGGGGTTGTGGGTATTTAACGTTCTAGAAAACGTACAGTCAACAGAGGAATTATTTTAAATTAATAGATATAACTGTTGGTGATGGTGCAATATGAGGAGGTAATCCTTTTACCGTTTTTGTTCGATTGTTCATGCTTTTATGTAGTGTAGATAATAAGAAGAGAGAGAGTTTGATGTGTGTCTGTTGTCGTGTAGCGCGTGTTCGCCTACGTACCCACACACACACACACACGTACGTGTGTGTGGCAGTAGTCCGATCAACAGTTGTGGGTTCGCGCTCGGTTCGTTCGCAGGTGGCCGTGCTTAGAGCGAGCGCGAGCGCGACCCCTTTACCTTCGGTAAGGCAACGGGCACCGTCCCGTGACCGTGTATCCTCTATAGGTTCTGAAAGTGGTGCGTCTCGTTTCAGGTATTGACATGGGCGACTATTCTTAAAGTGGGGACGGAGAGCTCTTTTGGAGGGGGAAACTGACGACCAATAACGCTCCGACTTATGATGTCATCGGAGGAGGAGACAGAATTTGGTTTGTACGCAGATAAACTCCTGAAGAAATCCAAAAGAACTAGACAGCGTGTGGACGCCGGCGAGCCGCGCAACAGTTACTCCTCGATACCGAACTTCAGTTCGAGGCCAACGTTTCTCGGTGGTGGTAACATTTACGGCGCGATTTTCACGCAACAGCAACAGTTCGGCTTGTTCGGGCCGGGGTTCGCGCCCGCGAAGATGTTGAACGAGTTACTGGGCCGGCAAAAATCGGATACAAGCGGAGGAAACGTGCAAAGTGAAGGGGAAGACGGGAAATTCGATTCGGTGATCAGGTGCGACGGCAGTCCGCCGTCCAACGAACAACTCGCGCACCACATGCTGAGAGACATCCTGCAGGGACGCAAGCACGACCTGATGGCACTGGACCACGAGCTGCGGAACGGCCAGGACCACATCATCAACAACAATAACAACGATCCCAAGGTGGACCCCGCTGACCGGGCGGAAGTCGAATCTTCGAAGGAAGCCGAATCGGCAGAACGACAAGAAATGATGGAGGAGGCGCTGAACGGTATGGAGACCGAATCCCTCCCGTCGCCGAAGGTGGAACCGGCGAGTCCGGCCAAACCGGAGGACGCGAAGAAGGCGCGAGTCGAGAACATCGTCTCGGGGATGCGATCGAGTCCGGCGCCGTTGCAGGTGAACGGCTGCAAGAAACGCAAACTGTACCAACCGCAACAACACGACAGCACAGCGGAACGATACATCGACGACGAAGAAGAGGAATCAGAACCGATCAGACAGAAACGCGTCGAGAAAAACGCTTTAAAATCCCAACTCAGGACGATGCAAGAACAACTAGCCGAGATGCAACAAAAATACGTTCAATTATGTACGCGCATGGAACAAAACTCAGAGGAAAGCCAAGAAGTCGAAGAAATCCCCAGTGATAGTGAACAAAGTAAACGATCGGCACCGCCGTCTCCCGTTACCACCTCGGTGACACCCATCCCTCAACCTCCATCGTTAACGCAACAGGTGAGCAAAATGAAGATAAGTCCACCGGCGCCTCATTACCATAACGGAATGCTACACGAACACCCACACATGAGCAATGCCGCCGCGATGTATCTAGGGGTAAGTCATAAATTGCTAATGGAACAAGAAGCGCGTATGGCGAAGGAAGCCGCCGCGGCGGTTGCCACCAGCAACGAATCCCCGCAAAGCCATCCACCACCACATCATCATCATAAGGAAAACGCATTTGCCGAACGGTTAAGCATGATGCGAAACATGACCCCAACGGGCACGGATCTTGAAGGCCTCGCGGACGCCCTCAAAACGGAAATAACCTCGTCGCTATCGAACCTCATCGACACGATAGTCACGAGATTTCTACATCAAAGGAGATGTAAGCATTCCGACGCTGCAGCGTCAGCTGAACAACTAAACAAAGACCTCTTATTGGCCTCGCAATTATTAGATAGGAAGTCCCCCAGAACCAAGGTGTCGGAACACAGACCGCAAGCGCCACCACCGACGTCGTCAAGCAGCCACATGGTCAACGGCCACCACCCGCCGATGATGCCCGTACACAGCATGAGCATGCAAAAACCATCCGACATGCACGTGCGACCTCCGATGTTCCAACCACCGAAACCACCAGGAATCAGCCAAGCCGCCCTTTACGGCATGAGCCATCCGTTCTGCGTGGCGAAACAACCGGAAAATCCAGAACAGAACGAGGCGTTAAGCCTTGTCGTCACGCCGAAAAAGAAAAGGCACAAGGTCACGGATACCAGGATAACACCAAGGACCGTCAGCAGAATTTTGGGCCAGGACGGAATCGGTATGTCACCTGCTCCCATGGAACAGTCGTGTGCATCACCGAGGCCTCCACCATATCACCAACCGCCACCGATGTTACCGGTTTCTTTGCCGACTTCAGTGGCGATTCCTAACCCAGGACTCCATGAATCTCAGGTCTTTTCACCGTACAGCCCGTTCTTCCATGGACCAAGCCACGGACATCACATGGCAATGCCCGTAAGTAAATTTTAATTAATCAATTAAACAGTAATAAATTGGTACCAAATTTACAAAAATTATATCTTGGAATCATCTCTGTTTTTAGGCATCAGCGTCACCTCCAAGGATGCACAAAATGGAACGGGAGTCGCCGCCAATCCATCACCCACCGACGCTTCTCCATCCTGCTTTACTAGCAGCTGCTCAACACGGTGGTTCCCCGGATTACGGCCACATGCGGGCGCCTTCAGGAGGAATGAACATGGACAATGGTGACAGGAATAGCGATTGCAATTCCGGCGACATCTCGTTCGACGGAATGCAGCCTACAATATCCTTTTTATACAAAAATATACACGAAGAAGTAATTATTTTTGATTATTTTGCTTTCTGTAAACGTAAAAATTTTGACTTCTGTCCGGCCAAGTCGTCTATTCTTACTTCCTCGGCAATTCTATCAAATATCAAAAAAGAAATCTAGAAAATCCAAGATGTAGTGGTCATTTGGTAACCCCTCCGTGTCTTCGCCCTTTGGCTTATAAGTCTTCCCGTCTGAAGTAATGGCGTATGCAAATCTCGGTATTGGTTGAAATCCTCGACAAAACTCGATAAGAAACCATATAAAAATCTAATACTTAATCGATGACGCCTACGGCCGCAAAAGGATTTAGTTCTCGTGAATGTATCGTGTGCCGTAATTACAAGGCTTTTCGAGAAAGAGAACGCAAAACAGACGGTAAACCTGATGAATTGAGTCGTAGACATCGATGCCTATCATTATGACAGACGGTTAACAACTCTCCGTTAATATTTCATCCCTCCACTTTTGCCTAATGTATCACACTTTTGTGAGAATATCGTGCTGCAGCGCACGTGCTGCACCTAAGAAAAGGAATAAGTTATAAGTTTGCCTTTTTTGCGACGCGATGGGCGCCATCGATTATTAAAGACAATTGCCGTTGAGAAACAAGCGCCGGGCGCACAGGAGTCGACCGTTTTTACGTTTACCAGAAAAAGTAGAACCACCAAATTTTGCAGATTGTCCTTGAATATATGGCAAAATATTTCCTTAACTCCTTAGCACTCGTCAACATTGACACCAATGCACCTCAGAAAAGCGAAGTTGATGTTCTTCTGGGTGAGGTATCCCAGTTCAGCAGTGCTGAAGATGTACTTCCCCGACATCAAGTTCAATAAAAACAACACTGCCCAACTGGTCAAATGGTTCTCCAACTTCAGGTGAGTTCTTATTTATCTTTACTAATATATTTTCTACCAGAAAAGTGCAGTTTTGGCTAAAAATATTTGATAAAAATTTTACCCTTTCTAAAGCTTTGGTGAAACTGCATATATTTTTCATTCTTACTGAAACAGTGGAAACCAGAATATTCTATGTTTCTCTGTAGCAGAGCAACATTTGAAACTTTCAGAACTCTCAATGAAATTAACACTTGGTCTAATCAAGTCATCTGTTGTAATTTTACCATAATATGGTACAAATGAACATGTAACTTGTTTCAGAATCCTCTCCATTTTGTTGGGTTTTTAGGGTTGTATATAAAAAAGTTTACTTGCCCCTTGAATGAGACTGTAGACTCGTTAATTGCTAAATTTTCACGATGTGCAAATATAATGTTATTATATGTCATTATATAATGTTCCATAAATTTCTGGTTCAGGTAATCCAGAAACTTACTCACTCTTTGTGCCCTTGTACTCAACGTTTGACTGTCTGGCGAAATTGTTTCCAAATATTTGCCTAAAAAATGACAAATATGATAATCTTCAAATTAAATGCTCGCGACTAGTATGATTCCAACGTTTGTAGAACGATAATGCCCATATTTATAATGACACCAATAAAGGCCCTTATCTCTGATGTGGTGTAAAAAACGGTAACCTTTTTAGCTGCGGAATCGCCCGTTTTCGGGGGTGGAGCGCTCTATCGGCAACCCAACCCTTCGCTATTTGCTTTAATATTTCCAAAACTGTAAGACATATCAGAAAAAATTAAGTAAATATTTAACTGTTTTAGTAGTACTAAAGGATAGCGACAATAGTTTTCTTCTGACAATTATTGTTTACCAGCAACAACCCCCACCCCCCGGACTTATTTCAAATTTGAAAATT
>JAWQRJ010005744.1:0-10036 GCA_033557515.1 Diorygopyx duplodentatus | reverse complement strand
AGTGTCTACTGAATAAGTGAATCAAATTTCAAATGAATTCGTTCGATAGATTTGAGAGGTATCGTGGTCACCAGTTTAAAAAATACAGTTTTGAGAAAAATGCATTTAAAGGTTCAAATATGATTATCACCAATACGATTTTGACTCACCCTTAATCTGCTATGCCTGGTCCATAAAGTGAACCTTCAGTTTCCCCAAAAAAATCCTGCAAAGCTGATTGTTGTTCCCTGGCATCGGTTCTCTCTGCTTTAGCGAAGTCGCTCGAGCGTCGTTTGGAGCGACAGATACGCGCTTCATTACGGCGATGGGCGTAAGCTTGAGTTACATGTGGCCAATTTGACATCCCATTGTAACTAAAGCTTTCAAAATGCCATTAAATCCTACATTGAAGATAATCACGGCAAGAGAAGTTGCTATTTCGACGATCTTTGTGCCTGAATGCAGGTGTTTAGGAGCGAACGTCCAGATCAATGAATTTAATGATTCATTGTTATTTTGTGTTTGTGCTCCTAACATCTGGTCAATGGTTCATCTCGTGATAAATCTTCATAGACTGGTTTGAGGACTTTTTGAACTTCTGCAGTCAGAGGTGGCTTATCGTGGTGGAAATGATTGAGTTCTCCTCTAGCTTTAACGCCTTGCGCCATTTCCACCAGCTGTCTTCGCCTACTGGACAATTTTGATGTTGAGGATTTGTGTTCGTAGAACATTTATGGTTGAAAGTTGCCCAAATTTCTTCCTTCATTTCTTCCATCGAATTTGCGTGTCTGCTATTAATGGCTAAACCGTAAAATTTAGTGAGCTCGTTAATGAGCTTATCGGTAAGTTTTCCAGCTCCTTTTCCATCAATTCCTTTATTATTTTTCTTAACATTCGAGAGTCGCGTTCCCATTCTCTTCTCGACATTCTTTTTTCACTACTAAATGATTTTTTCCGTATGGTACTCTTTTCAAAACCCAGCTAAATGTTTTGCTATCACCATCACCGACGTTTGTGAGGTACATCATGTTTTTCTATGGATCGCAAAAACATATGGCATCAACCTCCATTTTCCCAGAGCTTCCTGTATGATTTACGGTACATTCAGGTGCGTGAGATTCATACCATATATCGTAGGCAACTGGATCACTAGTTTTTTGCTTTTCCATAAATTGCATCCATCACAAAAGCTGCTCATCAGTGACGTATCTACAACTTTACCGCAATATTTGGCAACTAACGACGAAACACCAAACAAAGATGAAACGCCTCGCTTCTTCCATGTACCATCACCAGAAACTGTGAATTCGTCTTCTGGCTTGGCAGCCTCTTTATTCATTTCTCTCTCCTGAGTGACGGCAAATGACGGAACAGTTTCATAAACAGCAGATGCAGCTGTGTGGATATTCTGTAAGATTGCTGCATATGGCGATTTCCATGAAATGTTGTTTTTTTATTCCGATTATGACGTGTAGGATTAGATCGACTTCCTTTGATGCCACTCATTTCAAAAATCATACAACAAAATATTATAGCAAAGTTCCGTTCGAATGCTTTGGGTGCTCAGTCAAGACTAAACTAATTGTTATATTCGAAACAGGAAATGAGTTTAGAGAATATAACGGCTTCTGTATTGTGCATTTATATCTGTGTTTGTATTAAAAGGGCTCAGGTAAGAAACCGAAGCCCAAGAGAAGGGGTCCGATTCTCCGCCTCATCAAGTGCTTGAGCGAGCGCTCCTGAATATCGGGAAATCACTTTACCCACCTATTCTACACTATATTTGAATGCAATATATGTAAAAAAAAGATTTTTTGAACCAATCACACGGGATGGCTTCCTTAATAGTGGATTTGACAAACAATTTAGTTTTATGGGTTTCTAAGAAAGACATTTCTTTTCAGCACGCTTTTCATTTTCATTGCATTTCTCGTTGGCTAAAAACCAGGCAAGTTTGTCCGTTAGATAATAGGGAATGGGAATTTCAGAAGTACGGACACTAGAAGAACGAAGGAAGTCGCTACTAATATTTTCGTTAAATGTATTTTTTCTGCTTGTTTGTAACATGCGCATAATAACATAATTTCGAAGTGGTAATAAAACTCATTTTGTAAACTTTGTGTACGTTTTATTCACCGTGCAAATTGTGGTGACACTGTGAAGTTGGGAAGTGGGGGCCTGGAGGTAGGTAAAACAACTAACAAAAATACGATTATGTTTTACATTTATGGAAAAATTTCTTATTTCAGGGTTGTTTATGTGCCCAGGGTATCACAGTACTTAAGCAATAACAACTGTATGTCTACGTTAAAAAGATTGTAGTTTGTTATTGTCTTAAAAAGAGTAGTTACCAGAAATCTCTACGCGATCTCTGAGGAATATTTGATATTTTATGGAGATATAAATTTGAAATTCATCGATCTATTATTATATTTGAATGAATAAAATACCTATGTTGTCGTTTCTCTTTAAGCAATAAAAATAGATAAATCCTAATGCAACAGAACATCATGTATGTTTACTTCATAAAATATTGTGAACAACAACTTATTATACATTTTATTTCTTAAATAAAAAAAAATAACCTATATATATGTACATATCAAATCATCAATTAAAATGCAAAAGAAAACGGTCTCAAACTAATTGATGATTATACCAAACAGTGATAAATGAAATAAAAGTTTTTACAGCTGTATGAATTGAGAAGAAATTTTTGTTATCCGTTTCAAAATACATAAATACTAAACTACCTACCTTTTCCTTTCAATCAATGATGGTTAGCCATAAGTGTGTATTGCTAATGTTCATCATGATGTTCTACTGCATTATATACATTATCCTTACCCTTAATATTAACGTTTAGTTTATTTTCAACCCTTTACATTGAAAAAATATGTATGAGGATTAACATTCAACAAGTACGTAGTAACAACGATATAAGTAGGATGAAGGCCATGTATCACATTTACGAAAGCGAAGTACGAAATGAAGGTTCCTCCTACGAAGATACAGTCTACGAGTAATATGAAACGTGTAAATCAGTCGTTTTCGGGAATTTTTTTGTCGATAACAGCGAAAAACGTTTCTTTGAAAAATACGATAGGCCAATAGGTACGTTATATAGTAATATCACAACACATAACATATCCTTAAGTTTTAACAACCTTGATTTTGGTTTACGTCTCAGAGTTTGGCTCGAGTCTTCCCTTATATCCTTAGAGGATGCCACATTGCTATAGGCTTCCTTAAAGTCACCAGCATTTGATTCCAGTGGCTTAGCGATCGTCCTGTTGCTTGAGCACCCACTATTACGTGTCCTATCGAGAAGATTTTATTACCTGATTCAGTTTTCAATGTTTCCGCTACTGTCAACCTCAATTGTATACCCTGAAATTTTTTTTCATACAAAATGCAAAACGAAAATGATGAATCAAACCTGTAAACTATGTAAAGGGACACTAAACATCATAGCTTCGTTGAAAATCGGACTTGTTTCAGCCTTTTTTATCGAAGTCTTCTTCTTGTGAATTTTCTTCCCATGCTGTAGTAAATACACCTAAAATTGTATTATTGTATTAGAAAAACAGCCGTTAATATGAGGACAATGCAACAAACCTTAACAAACGAATCCCCAATTTGATTTTCGAATTTTAACTTTCGTGCTTTGACTACTACTACTGTTAATCTTTCGGCGGTTGGCAAGTAACTAAGGGAAAACATTAATTCTCCAAAATGTGTGGCAATCTGAAATTAAAGATATAAATGCAAATCGTATAATTTCAAGAGATCACGGTGAACTTATCTAATTATTAATTAGAGGCATATGAGTTTCCACTAAACCATAGCTGTCGAATAATGTGAAACAATTTGCGAAACGACTATTTTCTAAAAATAATGTAGCATTTCAAAAATAACGATCTACCCTCCAAGTAAATAACTTGGAGCTTTCAGGATCAAGTGTTCCCGCACTGCAAGACTATTTTTGGTATCTAATCAATAATAAGGAAACACGGGAAGACAAAAGAAAGGCTACAAAAATAAGTAATATTGTGAAACTAGAAATAAATTTCCAGTAGTTCCTCTATAGTTCCATAAATTATTATAAAATAATAAATCAAATAAGTATATTAAAATTACCTTTATCTTAAAATTATTTATATATTTATATAGTTTCTGAGTTTTGATATGTTTGTGTGTTCCTCTTAAAACTTAAAAAGCTAAAAAAAACTTAGGAGGTCTAAGTTTTCTAAATTTTCATTTAAACAGTTTTTAATATTTTAAATTTCCATTATTATTTCAATTTTGCTGCTTTTCAATTACTTGCATTCAATTCACTACTGAGTTAATATTTTCTTATTTAACGTTATGTTTACTTTTAATTTCCTTTTTTGATTTTAAATACGCTTTTAAAGAAAACGTTATGCAAAACTTCATAAAATCGACATAATTGGAAGCAGGATTTTGAAATTCATATATTTAGAAAACTAAAACGTTTTTACTAACAGCTGTATCCGTTTTGCACAAAACACTAAATATTGAAGCAATTTATTGCTTCAAAATGATCTCATAATTTTAAAAAAATCAAAAACTCTAAGTGTTATCACGAAAATATAAAAAAAAAGATCGCGAAATATGGTTTGAAATTTTGTAAAAAAATTTTGAAGGGTAGAAGAGAAAGGTAACAAATAAAAAAGGAATTGGATGATATCATGAAATAAAGCTCTCAGACGAAGAACCAGAAAAGACTTTGAATAGAAATTTTGACAGCTGAACTTTGTACCTATTGTGTATTAACACAATAAATAAATAAATCAGAAATCTTGTTTTGACATAATTGGATATAAATCTTCGTTTCCAATGTATTTAATATTTTCTTATACGTTTATATATTTACATATTCATATATGCTTCAACATGTCCCAAAAGTCTAAAATGTGTTAAAAATCTCCTAATTAGAGATTAGGAGATATTTGACCTCTTATTTTTCTACCTTTCAGAGCCACTTTTTGAATAATTATTTTCTAGTTTTTTAACTATGCATCGAAAATCTTTTTGTTGATCATTTTTTTGTAGTTATCTGTTGAGCATTTCAGTATACTTGATATGAAATTTTGTAAAACGGAAACATGGGAACTCTGAAAACTTCTGGTTGACCTTCTGGAGCCTCCCCATGTCTTCTGGGTCCCTGTGTCTCTTCAAATTCTCAACTTTTTCATCACTACCATCATCTGGATCACCAACCATGTCCAAAACATGTGATCCCCTACTGGATCCAAATTTCCCTTGGAATGATTTGTTACATCACTCTGTGTCATAATGTTAACATTTTCTTTGACTTGTTCCATTATAACAATGTATCTGTTTCTACAGTAACCAGCCAACCTACTTTTTCATCAGCAATTATCATTTAAACATTATGAATCATCAAAAAATCTCTAAGAAGAAAGGAAAAACAACCGAGTATTTTTCTCAAATGACTTTAAAGTATCTTTTCAGCACACCGTATTTTAGTATCCCTTAATACAAATCTTGAAAGCCTTATGAAAATTAATTTTGGCGAAATTTTGTTGAAAACTTACTTGTCCTGTATCCGTCAAAGTAACCCACGTGGTGATTGGTTGCCGTAAACTAACATCCGACAGTCGTATCTCCCCTTCGCCAATAAGGTAATGGCCCAGTTCCCCAGCGCCAAAAACTTGAAACGACAAAGTTTTCTGCTGTTGTTCTCTGGGATTCAGCGGGAACAGAAACCTTTCTTTGTAGCAAGGACTTCCCGCAGACCTGTAGGTTTTCGTTTGTACGCACGCGTCGTTGTCTTGCTCGCAAAAGACTTTAACGTAAGTGTCAACCTCGGCGCCAACATGCGCCGGCAACCTCAGGTCTTTGGCCTCCAGAATATTGACTATTAATTCGCAATACTCCGCGTCGAATTCAAACCCGACGCACAAGTTTCCACTCACGTTCAAGTCCTCCAGGTCATCTAAAGCTACAGACGTATCGGAGCAGATAGTTTCGCAAGACACAGCCTTCTGGATTGATTGCGGTATAATGTCGTCGTCGACGTCGCTGCCATTTTCGCTCTGCAGCGTCGACTGGCGCGATATCGTCTTTTTGACGACCGCGTGAATGGAAAGGGGCTCCGAGTTAGCCCTGGGGAGTTCCGCCACGTTAACCGACGATTTCGGCCTCGGAATCGGGCATATGGAAGTCTCAAAATTCTTGTACTGCTCTTGTCTGGGAACAAAGTTATTTCGTTATTCATTTTACGAGGTTGCTAACTGAAAGACAATTAGATTATAAAGTGTGCTATGCGGGTACCTCGATTGTCCTTGTTGCACTTTGGGTGCATTATCAACCAGGCGGGGTTCTTGGGAAACTGCGAACGAGTTTAAGTGGTTTCCTCTCATTTCTAAACAAGGCCATTCCCCGTTGAAACTAGTTGACGCTATAGTAACGCTCACGTCTTTGTCCACCGGTTCGAACCTTTTGAAGCTTCCGCTCGTGCCTAATTGTATGTCAGAATCTGAGTGAATCTAAAAAAAAAGAATTTACACTTTATATGTTTTATTGGAAGATGTTTTACTGCCAAATATATGGTAAGTGATTGTAAACTAGTATCTTGAGTGATTTGTTGTTGAGTTATAATCATTTAGCAGTCAAAGAGGCGATGAGCTCGACCCCCCTCGCTGCTGCGGAGGATCTTCTGAATCTACCTCCTCTCTACATCTTCCTGGAGACAGAGGGACCAAGAGGGCAACATATAGATTTAAGACACTGCAAAACTATTATATATATATATATTCTCTATACCATTGAATTGTGCGTATATTGAACTAGATAATAGAATAGCTGAAAAATATTGCACATCAAGCAAGCATTTCTTTAGAGTGTACAATTATAATCCCTTAATTTTGTGGTACTTTACATTTCTTTGTTAATTACTTCGTTTAAGAAATGACCTTAAGCGTACTAATTGCTTTTGCCTTTAAATTAAAACTTTATAATTAATCCCGTCATTTTAGTACAGCTCCTTCTAATGTTTTCTCACCGATAAAAGTTTCTGTACAACTAGTTTGTTTTGGTTCGCATTTGAAAATAATTCGCAAATTCAAATTTAAAAAATCTTTATATAACTGATTTATATTACAACTGAGTTAAGAGAGATTTATATTACGACTGAGTGTATTTTGTGGAATAATATAACGGTATAATTTATCATTTATATCTGGAATTGATTTACGAAGAAAAATGACTCGCATTTTCGCACAGTATGCCATTTATCATCGAGTTGAAACCTAAATTTATTGTTCAGTATTGTTTTGTTATTGTTGGGTGCTGTTTTGTCTAATATGTTGACCTCGATGTAGCAGAGTTTAGATTACGTTATTCTCGAGAGCATTTTGAGACCATCACATAGGAAAATCGCTGACATTACTCGTAAAGTTCGAGGGGTTCTCTAATATCAAGTTGCAGTGTAGTATTGGGAAGTGTGGAGTTCTCCAGGGTTCCATTCTTGATTAGCTTGTTATCTTGTATTAATTAATTAAACAGATTCATTGGTAACAGTCTCTTTTCCTTTGAGGGTAGACCTTTGAACTAATGTGTATGAAATCGTTTAGAGAAATGAGAAGCTGTAAGTCTAAAGTTTAGGACGCCAGTACTTCTTGCGTAAGTCATAGTGGCGATCTAATCTAAATTTCGCATTCGAAATTAACTCTAATTAACCTCCACGAGAACGATTTTCAGACCAGAGTTGCCGCTACTGCTTTATCTGTTCGTTCCATTACCCTGTCTGCCTCTAAAATTAGATATTTGCGGTTGAAAAGCTATTGTGTGACTATGCGGAATGGCATGGAATGCTGTAGATTCGATGCCAACCGTTATCGCAAGGGGTTATTTACAGAAAAACAAACCAGACTGCTGTGAGTTTCCCACAAAAAAAAATCTGTGCGGTAATATTTTAAATGGCGCTTTGTTATCTTACCAAAAACCCATTGGCGTTGTAGTGTCCTTTTGCTCGCGTTAAGCCAACCTTCTCTTCTTTTGACGAATGCAGCCAGGCTGTGACATAGTCCACCATGTTCAGGGAACGGCATAGCACGAATACCACCACTGCAATTATTGCGATTATGCACAACATGGCCATTATTGCGTGGATTACCGTCATCTGCAAGAATGAATAATAATTAAAATAATTATTACTCCATGCTTTCGAAGAGATTGGTGTGAAACAACATTACACTTTTTATAGTAACACTACATCTTTTTCATTGAATCCCTATTATCCTTTACCTATGGGTTTAAATACAAATAAAAACTTCGGCTTTTAGGAAAATTGGAACCACTCTTCGATCTATTTAATGGGAACCCTAAATACGAAACCCAAACTATATGGGTTTCAGCTTGTGCTGTAGTTTTAATAATAGATGGGATATCGTTATAGCAGCTACGTTCGGAAGATTGGCAATTTTTATCGATTGAAGGGAGCAATTTTGTATGCTCAAGGCAACTTTGTATATGGAAGGAATTTGTAGGCGCACTACATTACAGTACCACTTAAATTATGTTGAGAATCTACGTTAACATCTAATAAATATTTTCTATCGATAATAAATTACGAAAGTTCACGTAGTGTGGACTTTTCAAATGCTCAATTTATCAAATTAATCTAAAAGCCAAACAAACAGAAACAGTATGTTTTAATGAAGTGATTTGCCTTTAGTTGACCAGATTTGTGTCATGTGCATTGTTATCCTGGGTACTTAAACTAATGAATTGTGTACACAGCTAAATATCAACATTTGTCCAAAGCGTAATTGCATTGTAAACAAGAAAGACAAGCTAAAAGGGCAATTTTATTTCCAATCCTTCTTGATTGTTGCTTTTTTACAAAACATATAAAGAATAAATATAATCTCTTAACAAAACCACGTAACCATAAATAAGGATATCCCTTCACTGCATAATTGGCTTTTTTAGATTGATTAAAAACTATTACCAATGCAAGGTGAATATTTCACTAAATGAGTTGGCTAAAAATATATTAAACGTGGGCGAATTGTCGGTACAACGAATATTCTGATCAATAAACTGCGCATATGAGTAAATAATGTAATTATTTTGAATTCATCTATTTTCCCAAATCTATGAGTTTTGCAAAGAATGTAATAGATACAATGCTAGCAATTTTAAGTGAAATTATGAAAATGAAATTAATAATGTTCATATCTCAGTTGTTTGCCAATAATAAGCATAGGGAAGTTTTATAATTAAATCTGTCCCTTTTGGAATTAAAAAATAAACATAGTGCCAATTCACTTAAATAATGTGTGATCATTAAAAGAAATTAAATTAGAAGAAATCATTTGATCATCATCATTTGGGAATAATTTGACTTATAATCTGGTTTGGCAAGAATTGTTAAATAAGGAACAGTGGTTTTCTTTTTTGAATTAAGGAATTCTAGAGGATTCTTTTTTTTGTTTTTTAAATGTAAGTTTTTTAAATGTAATCGTCTCTAATCAAAACTTTGTTTACAAATATCTTCTGTGTTGTTGGATTTGAATACCAACATTGGTTGAAACAACAATAGTCTAAAGCAGCATTTCTCAACTGATTTCGAGTCACGGATCACTAAAAAAAAATATTTTTTAGCGGCCCACATTAAGGTTGAGGGATAGGTGGGTGCTTTTTTGCAATGTTTTAAAAATTATATTATGTGTAAACATATACTTAAGGTGTGAAGTAAAAAAAAAGAAAATAAGGAACAAGACATATAATTGTATAATACAACAAAAACCAAAATATTAATGAGATTTTTGTTGATGAGAATTTTTTCATTAATTATTTTGTCAATTCTTGAATAAATATATTTGTTACCGCTAATCGCAAAGCTGTTGTTATAAATAAACGATTTCTATCTTTAGATTTTATGTATGTCAACCCAAATTTTATGTTTTAACCCAAAACTGAGTTAAACTTACAGAATTATAAGTATGCCGCAATGATGCATCGCAGCTTAAATCTATTAATTTTTCCTCTTCTAAATCAGTTA
>JAWQRJ010005743.1:0-10037 GCA_033557515.1 Diorygopyx duplodentatus | reverse complement strand
TTTTGGGTAATCACAGTTAATGAATTTCATTCATCCTGTATAACTTCGTATCGACGACATTTAGCGATCTCGTCGATACGAATCTATTGACATCATATTCATATGTTTCAGCATCTGCACCCCAAAGTTATCGGGATTCAATGTGCAATATATTCGAAGTGTACCAAAGCTACAGAGCTTTGATTCACTTTATTAATGCTTAATTTTTACATTATTTTGGTTGTAATCGAAATCTAGTATGTCCTATATTCATGTCTTCGCCTGTGGTACCCAGTTCTTATTTTTTTCCGTCAATCGCTTGTTTTAACCAAGCTGGGTTAAAACAAGTTAGATCGACGAATATTTCGATAGAAATATTTCGTCGTACACTAAAATATGCACTAGACTTCAACGTACAAGTTTCGTACAATCACAAGCACTAGTTGGGGGCTCTGGAATAAGCATTGTTTATTGTTTCTTGGTTATTTTGGTTCCCCGCTTAGTTTTCTTGGTTTTGTTTGTCTGGTTCTTCTTTCTTGGTCGTCTGTGTCTTACCTGCACATTCACTCACACTCATCCTGTATTATCTTTGTTATTTATTTAAATTTTTTCAGACTGCACGTTTACTCTTAGTCTCTAAGCCTTTATTCACTGTCTCAAATAATTTTCTTCTTGGGTGTCTCCTTCATAAAGAATTATTTATTGCAAGTCCCTCCTTAGGCATAGTAACATAAACCATAAATATAAACACTATTATTTAATAATATATTCCCATTTTGTTTCTGTACACTTTATAATATCCAAACGACGGACCTAAATGGAATTCTACAAGATGATCGAGGAATATTATATGTATGATTGAGGTCTGCCAGTTCGTTTCCGCAACTGTGGAAACATTTTAGGCCAAATTTTTTTTTGGCCAAATTTTAAGTCTCCGAGATATTCTACTGTATTTTTTATGGCAACTTTTCCTCGTTATTTATTTTTTTTAATAAGCGTAATTTTTAGGAAAAAATAGGAAAATCACACGCAATTTTTTATTAATTTCGTAGTTTTCAGTAAATCATGTGCAGGCTAAGTATTGATTAAAAGGAATAGACTGGCTGTAGAGTTATAGAGTTTTATTGGGGTGACAGAGGAAAGCAGGAGATGAAATAAAAGCTTCTTTCCCGATGATTCGAGCTTGCTTAAAAATGTAATTAATTTTTCTTCTGAGTGAAACGTACTGGAGCAATTCCCACGTGTGTTTTTATGGCTTGATTTTTATTTAAGCTAAATGCAGAAATGGCGGAGGAGCCGGTTAGCGCACAGAAAGAAGTACGTTGGCTGTTTTTTTCCTGCAATTTTTAAAGCACTGGCTCTTTTCCTTGTACTATTTAGTATAAACAGACTTTGGCCGAGCGGCTATACTCCTGTTATTCTAAAAAAGCTTCATTGCGTAGTTACAAAATATTTGACAGCAGACTGAAGCTCTACGTTAGTAACCGGCCCTACAATTACAAATTCTTTGAAACATAGTTTGCCCTTAAATAATTTTACAGGCTTTACGTTTTAAATATTGGGTTTAATTTAAATTGTCACTTGCTATCAGTCAAGTGACAATTGTCAATTAAGTGCTGTTAAATGCGAAATCAAACATTTAAAATAATAGCGGAAAAAGTACGCAATGCAGCTTTTAATACCTCTCCGCTCTTTTATTATTGATCCTAGATATAACTATCTTATGCGTATAGTTTTTGGCACGGAGTCTGGTGCTCTCGTCCATGATCTGAGTTTTGACATATTCTGTAAATCTCACAGTGATAAAATCATCTGCATGAACGAGCATCTTCAATTATATATTATCTTGATAAACTTTCATATTTTATCTATATTTATACCGTTTTGCGTTTTTCCTAAGCTTATCGTAGCTTTTTAATTCAAACCTACTTGGACAGACGTTAATTTTAATTGTTTAAACGTGAAATATTCAAATATTGTAGGTTTGTATATCAATTAGTTTACACTAATTAATTTATTGTTCGCTGAGCAGCAGATACATTGATAACGTTAGCGATAAATAAACACATTATTTGATTAATTGCTTTAATGGGCTTAATTTGTATTACTTAATTAAGCTGGTTTGAATTAAAAGTCCTCATAACGTGATGTGTTACGTAACATACTGGGTAACATCTGGTTACCGGATTTGCAGAATTAGGGCTCGTACAAATTACGCAATCAATTCTGCACATTTGAACTAAAAACCAAAACCTAAAACTTCATCAGCTTTTTGTCTTTACTATATCAAAAGTAGTTTGTTCGTTCTATAATTGTAAATAGTAGTGGAATAAGATGGACATATTCAGTCAGCCTTTACCCTCTTGATTGATATAGAAAGGTTTCTTGCCATACGTGGTCAATGTTAATGCCAAGGCCAACTTCGTTCATATCAGCTGAACGTATTTTATGACGAATATTGTAATAAAATTCGGTTTATATAATTATATTAATATATTTGGTTTTGTAACTTTGCAACCTTAACTCAAAGATTTCGCTGTAAAGCTTGTGGCCTTTTAAGATTGCTCTGACAGGATGGTAAATAAATAAGGATCTCTTCAAATAAGGATGGTATAATATATGGTACCTCCAATGTTGTGAGAAATTAATTTGCTTGACAAACCTACTTTTATAAGGTAAGGTAATTTATTAAGTATGTCGCAAGACTTTTTGGATGAATAAGTTAAGAATTTATAAATATACCGGGCGATTCCCTTTTAAATACAGAAACTTCGGGAAACGATAGACCAGTGAAAAGTAAGTTAGTTGTTTTCAACATACCAGGTGTTTAACTCAAAATCTAGCAGTTTGAATGTTTGAATTTTAGCTGTGCACGTTTCAGCCGTTTTGGTTGAAGATTATGATGAGGACGTAATTTTGAAAGAAAAGCTGTATTTCGATCAAATACACCATCTCTGAGATAGACCTAGTTGTAGCTTGCAAAATATGGTCGGCTGTTGTTTCTGATTAGTATTTATCTAATAGGTCTTTTCATTTGTTCATTACTCATTTAACCCCAACCTCTAATGTCAAATCTGCACCAATAAAATATCACATGGTATTGCTGTTAGGTATTAACTTTAAGTTACAAATTAAAAAAATATTTGCTCAAGCAAGCATGCATGTATGAGTTATGTTTAAGTATTTTTTCAGTATCCTTACAAACCGACATGGTATGCACTTAAAAATTATTATTACTTAAAAAGATATAGTAATAATAATAATAATACATTTATTATTCCAACCTTTCAATTATACATGTTGTATATTACCACACTGTACATGTAAGGAATAAAAGGTGCATTTCGACTAACTAATAACTAATCATTAAAAAAAAAGAATACAAAGGGAAACAAAACAAAACACCAACCAGCAAAAAAAAACAATAGTCAAAATCGTTGACCAACGAACAGCCCAACCAACCTTAAAATTAACCAATTCAAAATTTACCAACCACCAAGTATATAAAATAAATAATGGTAAATATTTATCAAGTATATTATGAGTTTTAAAATATTAGAAGAACAAACATACAGTAAGGACTGACAGTTCACCCACGCAGCACGTTTTGAATATTATACATATAATGCGGCACAGTTTAATCATGGTGGCTTTTCAGTAGTGTCAGTTGTATATTTTAATTTCACACTGAATTCAAGGGTCAGCTTATTTACCGTACGTTTGATCATTTTCATGTCATTCTCCATATCATCATTTTCCAATATCACAATTTTATTACATATTTTTAATGAAAACTGACATTTAGATTCTCAATTTTAATAATGTGTAATATTAAAATAAATGATTCGCAAAGGCAAAAACAAAAGACGTAAGTCAAAAGCAAAACCCGCGTTTCATTCTAGTGGAGAAAAGTGTCTGGTACACAAGTTTGTTTTCCATCTCCACTTTGTCTAGAAGTTCGGTTAGTATTACAGCTAACACGATAATTTTCTCTACTATAAGAGGCCATATAAACCGAAACAAAGCCATATTCAGAGCTCGAAGTTTGGGTTGCGGTCCGACAGAGTTTTGTCAAAAGAGTTTTCCGAATCCAGTTTTATGGCTTCTGCGCCATACTGCTGATAACCAAATAGTTCAAAAACGATTTCGACGCAACTGGGATCAACATTTAGCCCTATAGTTAACGACCCATTTTGCATTAGTCATCCAAACCAATCGGAAAACTCCTATGACAAAAACCCCTTCGTAACGCAAATCAAAATTCGAGCTCTGCAAACGTCTTTGGGCGTCTTGGGCCCCGTTTCAAGAAAAAGACTTCGCAAGAGAAACTGCTATTTTGTTGCTACTTTGTTTTGGCTTCAAACCAAACCAAAAATATTTTTAAAAATGATGAACATCATACATTTGGCAATAGAAAGCACAGGTAACTGTGATCCACAATCAACGTGCAGTTGGCCACTGCGTAGTGGATAACTGCACATTGATTGTCATAGAACATATTGCTGTATAACCTGGTACTCCGTGCACTTCAGCAATAGATTGTCTAAGGTCTCCAGTTCTTATAAGTTACATATCGAGCGTAATGAGCCACTATCAATTCTGTAAGATTGCCTATTCAAGTGTAATCTTGTTTCTCTGTTACTTGTCACCCTTATCTGGCTTTATTAATCGAGTTCTCCTTATGTGTGCCCTGAATCGAAGGTACTCTTCTCCATCGTTTAATGAGCTGCTTTTTCGATACAACGGCGAGTACCTGGAGATAATAGAGGCTTCTATATATTTTCCTTTTTCATTATTCAACTCTCTCAATTATAGCAGCTAGTACGCCTATCGGAACTAATAATTTTTTTAATTGCGTTAGCCAGTTTAGCGCCTTCAAATTCTCTGGTTTCCCTTCTGGTCTTGACAGTGTATTATTACATTTGTAGTATTTTTTCTACATAATTTAACGTTTCCTTAATAACTGTCACCTTAAAAAGTAAGTTACCAGTTTCCAAGCGAACGATGCAATTCGGCAATGGTTTAAGGAACGTTTAAGGAACGTTTAAGGAACAAGCTGTTCAAGGAACAAGAAAAACGTTTAAGGAATTTAAGCTGTACCTTCTCGATTTCGTTCGGTGCCTTCTAGATTTCGTTCACCCTGCATCACTACAGCTGCCATTTCAACATGTACCGCCGAATCATTATCCCTACCCAATCGAATCTTTACTTGTTCATAAAGAGCTCTCATTATTCTTATCAACTTCGCACTTACTCCAATCCCATTTTGCAGATTGAACACCCTGTATCTTGGAAACGAAGCCGTTTTGGAAAAATCGTTATAGAACACACGGCATATGTTTTTCACTGGTATATCGATTCCTGAAGTTTACTGTGAATCACTCTGTACATAGATAGTAGTGTTAAAATTCCATTGTCAGAAATTTTTTGTCGTTAAATCTATTGAGGCCGCAGATCTCGCGAAACATTGTAAGGACGAAAATGCCTCAAAAGGGTGCAAATGTCTCAAAAGTCTTTAAAGCAAAGAATAACATAATATACTGTATTTTTAATTTGCGACAAATCACATCTTCATTTCCAATGTACATCATAATAAATGTCTCCCAACACCAAAAAAAAGGAACAGTATTGAAAGTAATTAGATCATTAATACCTATTAATTACTAATTACTTATTACAGGTTTAATTGATTATTATACATGTTACCGAATTCTATCAGCAGGGTTTTAGCCATTTTAAGTTTAGCACTATTTCGGTTACACCGTCCCAAAAACAAATCTATTACAGTATTTGCATTGTGAAGCGCATAATTAGGATTGATCTGAAACTACAATGAAAGTATTCCAAGAAAGAAGGAGAGTAATGATTTTTACTAATCAGTATGTTTAGAAACTAAATTTAGATTTTTAACACTTTTATTCATCGACCGGTTTCGGTATCATAGTACCATCATCATGGACAAACATGGACCTTTTGATTACAAAAGTATCTTTATAAATTAAAATTAAAATCACGTGTTAAATTATTGTACACATTAGGTTAAGTATAACTTACGTCCTACACCTCTACGAACTATGCCAACGTTGGAATATTAATCCTGATTGGTTGTATTGTACATCGAAGGAGTTTAATTAGATGATAACACATTTGAAATTACTTAAAATAAAAATTAGTTTATTTCTAAAAGACATGCTTTCCTTGCTGACGGCTAGGTTTGCAGTATTAAACAGAAAACCAGTATTAAACAGAAAACCAGTATTAAACAGAAAACATATTTTATATGAAAGTGCGTAGCAATATGCGCGCGAATAATTTCGATTTTGAATTTAAAATTAGAGTTTAAAAATTACACTGTTATATTGTAAGAATTATGATTATAATAGTTATATGATTAAGTTTATAGATAAAAACTTGTATCAATTGTTAAATTGAAGAATTATATTGAGTGATTTTAGAAAGTTAATGTTTGTAATATAATAAAATAGCGAGTTATAAATTATTAAATTATAGAGTTAAAGAGAATTCATTTCAATCATTAATTAGTAAAAATGAAAAGAATGTAAACAAAAAGAAAATGGCGAAATAGATTAAAAATAATGAAAGTTATGTGTTTAGAATAATTGGGAAATTGATTAATTAATAATAAGTGCGCAAATAAAATGAAATACTAATAAAAAAAATATTAAATTTAATGTAAAGTAGAAAAATTAAATTTTATAAATATTTTTTTTTCTTATTAAAAGGGTGCCTGAGGGAATAGTAAATATGTGGAATATTGTTTTCCAATTGATCATTAAGCAGTAAAGTTTGTGGGTGGTTTTTTCTAAATGAATCTATTTCATAGCTTTCGAATAATTCCATTCAGTAATTTTGATGTTATCAAATGTGAATTTATGCTTGTTAAAATTTATGTGTCTACCGAAGTTTTAATTATTGCTTGTGAGGTGTTGTTTGACTCTAATTTCGATTTTTCTGCCGGTCTCACCTATGTATGTAGCATTGCAAGTTTCACATGTAAGAGTGTATACACCATTTTTTTCTAGTAATTTGGTAGGTGGTTTACTAGTGTTAAGTGTGTTTTTTAGATTATGGTTTGTTTTAAGGGCAAGCGAAACGTTGAATTTATTAGCAATGTTTTTAATTTTGTTACTGATTTTGCCTTGGTAAGTTATGGCTCTATAGATTGGTTTAGGTTTATCTTCTGTATGTAGTAGTGTTGTATGGTTATTATTGTCTAACATTGTATTTTTGAAATATATTATTAAAATAGTGGATATCGTAACCATTGTTAGAAGCAATTTGTTGTATAATGTTTAACTCTTTTTTAATGTTATTAAAACTGAGAGGAGTATTTTTTAGTCTGTATATATAAGAAATGAAAGTTGATTTTTTATTTGTTGAGTCATGAAAAGAATTAAATGGGATAATAGCGTCGGTTTGTGTAGGTTTCCTATAAATGTCATAATTAATTGTATGAGGGGATGTTATTAAAGTGATACATAAAAAATATAAGGTATGATTATTTTCTAATTCTATGGTGAATTTTATTTTAGGGTGTAATGTATTTATAAAATTATGATGTTGATTTATAATATTTATATTTGTAGTATCAATTATGACTAGAATATCGTCTACATATCTGTTCCATATTATAATTTTGTTAATGAATTCGAAATTACTGCTGTGTATAATTTCTTTAATGGTTCATGAAAACATAGTTGTAATGATACTTTTGTAATAAAAAAGTCCATGTTTGTCCGTGAGGATGGTACTATGATACCGAAACCGGTCGACGAATAAAAGTGTTAAAAATCTAAATTTAGTTTCTAAACATACTGATTAGTAAATATAAATCATTATTCTCATTCCTTTCTTGGAATTCTTAATTAAATTAGTAATACAGACTTTTTTAAATCATTATCAAAATAAGCTAATTTAAATAAATTCAAACTGATTTATTGTACATTTCAACAAATTTTTCCAAAACATAAGGGTACCAAAAAGTATCAAGAAAAAAAAACATTAACGTAGATACGTAAGTAATGTTTCCGTAAATTTATAGTCTCGTAACGACTTTCCATATTATAATTCGTATTTTATATACACAATGAACCTTAAGTAATGGGCCACAGACCAACGGTGGATTCCTCGCATCTAAATATTGATATTTAATCAAACCTGTCTTATGTTGGATTATTGGCCTATCTTGCAAATTACTCAATAATTAATTGGGTTGGTCAAAAGATAACCATCAACCATCATAATTATGTTAGATATAATTAGTTATCAACCATCTTCAACTAAATCTGTTATAAGAAAGGAAATAACATAAGAATCATAGGCAATTCAAGCGAAAATACAATATTTTTTATAAACTATAAAATCGTGTAAATCAGAAAATTTAATAAATAAATATAAAATAAATTAATGTTAAACTTACAGCTAAATTTGTTGAATTACACTAAAACATAAATTAAAAATAAAATTTATATAAAATGTGGGGAATTAAACCTGCTTAAATAAAAATAGTTACATTTGCAAGGTGGAAGAAAAGGTCTACTTCAAAATTAATTTGTTCGTTCAGATGGGAGTTACTCTTGATTTTCTTCTGTTTTTCTATTTCCAATTGTACGAGAACGTCCATCTTTTTGCCTTTATCTACATTGTGTAAATTTTTTGCATTCTTTAATTAATGTGGTGTCCTGTTTCTGTGTGTTGTTTGTATAGTGTTGAAGTGGGTTTATTCTTGTGTTCATAAATGCGTTTACAGTTTTCGACTAGTCTGACCTACGTAAATATTGTTACAATTTCGACATTCTATGGAATAAACTCCGTATTTGTCCACAATTTTTATTTATTGTTTATAGTTTGAAGGGATATTTTTTATTTTATTGTTGGTTCTTAATATAAGTGTTATGTTGTGTGTTTGAAAATGTTTGCATCTTTTTGATTACTGATATATATTACAAGTTAATGATTTAAAATGTTCTTTCTTTTTATTTTCGTGGTTAGAAGGGTAATTTGAAGGAATACCTATTATTCCTAGTAGATTAAGGATCTTTTTTTAATTGAGGATTCTAAAATTTAAAACGGCGTCTTTGTGGCATTTTATACATTTCGGGATATTTCGTGTTTGAAAATTTGAATTTCACACGAATTCGAATTTTTGATACATTCGCTTATGCTCTTCATGTAAGCAAATCCTGAATTTTCCAAGAAGGAAAACCTAGAAGCGATCTTATAGAAAATCATCTAGGGATTCCAAAATTCCAAACCGCGTCCCCGCAGCATTTATACTTTTCAGAATATTTACTTTGAAAATTATTATTATTATTTGAATTTCCAAAATTGGAATTCAAAAATTCGAAACCGCCTCTCCGTAGCATTTATGGTTTTCAGAATACATCGTTTGAAAATTCGAATTTTCGAAAAAATCGAATTTTTGAAATACTCACATTTTTGCTTACCGTAAGAAAATAGTTCGTAGCAAAAGATTAAAACATATGCAGGATCTTATAGAAAATCATCCAACATTCTAAACCGCGCCTCTGTATCACTTATACTTTTCAGAATAATTCGTTTGAAAATTCGAATTTCCGCATAATTCGAATTTTTGAGCTTTTCGCATTTTTGCTCGCTGTAAGCAAATCCTGCGTAGGAAGGACAGTAAACCTATATGTCATCTTATAGAAAATCATCTGGGATATCCAAAATTCCAAACCGCGTCTCCGTAGCGTTTATGCTGTTCAGAATAATTCGTTTGAAAATTCGAATTTTCAAAAAAATCGAATTTTTGGAATATTCGCATTTTCGCTTAGTGTAAGCAAATTCCGTGTAGAAAAAGATTAAAACTTATACAGATTATTTCAGAAAATCATCTGCGGATTCCAAAATTCCAAACCGCGTCTCCGTATCGTTTATAGTTTTTAGAATAATTCGTTTGAAAATTCAAATTCCCGAAAAATTCGAATTTTTTAAATATTCGCATTTTCGGTTACTGTAAGCATTTTCTGCTTAGCAAAAGATTAAATCCTATACAGAATCTTGTACAAAATTAT
>JAWQRJ010005742.1:0-10037 GCA_033557515.1 Diorygopyx duplodentatus | reverse complement strand
TGGCACATCCTGTACAAAATATTGTTTTTTACTTCAATACATTTTAAAAAACCCTAAATATTTTGTATTTCACTTTTTTTTCCAGCTATCTTAGTTTAGAAAATAATCGACCGTTTCCATACATAAACTACATTACCGGAGTCCGATAATTTATAAAGAAATGTTGGACATTATTGGCACAGAACGAAGAAACTAAACTACAAACAGCTACAAACCAGAAGGTTAAGCTGAGTGAAAAGAAATCAGTCCACGTAGACTTTATTAACAGAAGAATACAACTTATTCCAGTCATAATAAACAACCAACAGGTACCATACTCTAATACTGCAAAATATCTTGGCATTACCCTTGCCGCAAAGCTTCGCTTGAAAACCCATGTGGAAAAGAAAAAAAAGAGCCAGGAATCAAATACAGAAAAATGTATTGGCTAATGGAGATAATCCACTCTCTCAACATACAATAAGCTACTGTTATATAGGCAAATAACCAAACCGGTTTGGACATACCATTAAACATGTCATCCAAAGATTCCAGAACAAGGAATATCGTGGATGTACCCTAGTACATTAGAAACAACGACCTCCATTGGGACTTGGATATGGGAACTGTTTACCAAGAAATTCTAGGACTTGCAGGAAGTCATGAAGAGTGACTCCATCATCATGTGAACATCGAAGCCATCCAACTTCTCGGCAAGGCAGGGCTTTAAAGAAGACCATAAAGGGTGAAACACTTTTCTGTCGCAACAGGAACTTTTAAAAAATGGCCGACCTGCCCCATAAGTGTGGATGGTTGGCATAAGCCCTGGGGTAGGTTGGCACATTACTGGCACACAGTGATGAGAGGGGAGAAATAAACCAATGTCAAAACAACATATTTTTCAATTTTTTTATAACACACTTTTTTCAAACAGTAGAAGAAATCAGTTGACTGAATCAGTTACAAAAAGAAATTTTATGGACTAAATTAGAAAATTTATACCAAATTTCATCTTTTCTTGTGGGCCAAACCCTCCACTTCCGGCCTTTCTCCATCGTAATCAGGGCATGTTTTTCTTCCAACACATAGACTTTTTCAGGGTATCTTTTTCCATAATTATGGACTAAAATTTAGATTTAATGTAAATACTGAATAACTCCATGTAAGTCGCTCTCATCAACACCCCAAAGATGCTCCCCAGATCGATACTGTTATCAGATTCAGCAAAGTCTATTTCTTCCTCATCTTCTTCTTCTCTTATGAGGAAGGTGATTTTTCGTTTGGCTCTATTCTTTGGCTTTCGCTGCAACACCTTCGGTGCTACCTTTTTCCGATTTTTATTTGTTCTTTTTCCCAAGGCTTTTCCCTTTTCATTTTTTTGCAAGTCTCTTATTGCAGCGTCTGTCAGTCTTTCAGTTTTTCTTTTCTTTCAACCCGTGTGGTCGCAACAGGAACTCTTAAAAACTTAATAGGATCAATCTTTGTCGCTGCCCCACATTCTATGCAATTAGAACGTGTAGTTTCTTCCTATAATGCTTTGCCATCAGACCATCGGTAATCCACAAGGCTTACAACTGTTAATAAAAGGTTAAACATGGCCGTGCTACTGTTTTTTTAACCCTCGACTGTCTGTGAAATTTCTTATTATATTTTCTAATTAAAGATAGGAGACACAAATTTCTAAAGACAGATTTTTACAAGGACACAGACTATATGAAAATATTCTTTGAATTGAAAATGAGTATATTTTAAATAGGCACTGGATGTCCCCAACAAAGTAAAAAACCCAGAAACATGCTTTTTTTCTTTACTTGTGGGATGTAGGCTAATAATGCAACCATCAAACTGTATGGAAATTTTGTGTATGCAAATTTATATATCTGACAAAATTTGATCTTTGTATAACGTTTGAGACTTGTTTCCATAAAGATAATCATTTCCTAAGAAGATAATGATGGAAATAAACTACATTTTTTCAGGTAATTAAAATCATTTGTATTATAACAAATGCACAATTAACAATAATTCGATGTTTTAAAGGTGCTTTTTGAGACTTTAAACACCACATAACCAGTGAAAATTCCTTAAAATATGTCCTGCATTCTCTGGAATTCCAACTGACAAAACAGACAACAAAACGTTTAGATTGCCATACTGTGAGTGATTATTGCGGAGATATATTGATTATTGCCAATTCCTCTCTGAAACAAACTAAACATTAAATTTGCATCAGGTGTGTATTATCGCCCAGTATTATCGCCAAGTTTTACTGCTAATCGATTCCCCATTTAATGCATTCTGCCTCGGACATATTCCGAGTATACTATCTCCGTAATTTTTGTTATTAATTAGTTCCGTCGCTAGATCAAGGTTAGTGCAGGCAGGTTGTGTAACAGCCTAGGGATACGAGACCAGCTTAATGGAGTAGTAGCCTGGGGGGGGTTTGCCTCGTTCCACTTTACCCTCTCGCCTGCCTACCTTCGGGTAGTTAATAAATGGGCGCCACCATTTACCCATTAATCGATTAGGACCAATTATCGCTTGTCGAAGTAGATTTCGGCTGGTAATGCAAAATATCTAAAATTGCGGTCGGGTGCTGCCATCTGACCTGGTTATCGATACCGAGTTAAATCCGCCGCTAAACACATTAGTTATTTCGACAATTTCAATAGCTGTTAATAGACTGTTGGAAATCAACCAGTTCGGGCGTAAATATCATTGATTTGTATGCCCATATGTTATTCACTAAAATAATAGAAGCATGGCTGTTGTTTTATGAAAACAAATATCTATCTACCCAAATTTGACGTAAGTTACAAAAATATAATGTTGTTTTGTTTCATAATTTAGTTTCTAGACTGTTGAAATATTATGTTTATAAATGAACATTGTAAAGACGCTTTTGTCGACGCAGAGCTATAGATATTTACTGGTCGGAATAATGTTTCTTGCACTCGAGGTCCAAATGTACCAGTGGGTTCTTTTAACACTAGAAGAACAGATAATAAACTTTGAACACAAAATTTTTGAATTAAAATTCAGTGTCGACATTTTGTAAACTTCCCGAAACACAACATCCTCAATTGCATCGGGAGCCTGAAGCGCCAGTTTTTCCGTTATTTCCCCAGAAGAAATACTACCACTTAAGAAGGCACAAGCCAGAAAACAATCAAACATGGATCGAAAGAAAAGAAGAACTGAAATACTGACAGACATTTCAATAAGAGACATGCTACAAAAAGAAAAGGAAAGAGCCTTGGGAAAAAGAACAAATAAAAATCTGCAAAAAGGTATCAAAGCGAAGGTGACGCAGAGAAAGCCAAAGAATAGAGCCATACGCGAAATCATCTTCAGCATAAGTGAGGAAGAAGATGAGGAAGAAATCGACTTTGCTGAATCTGATGACATCAATATCACTATCAATCTGGAGATCATCTTTGGGGAAGTTGATGAGGACGACTTACATGGAGTTCTTGCATTACAAACCAATGTGTTATCAACATCAGCAGCTGGGTTGAGTTCAGATGACAAAGTGCATGGTGATCTGAAGGACTAACCTGATTCATCTATGTTAAATTTTACTGAATGAAATCCTAAGAAAGTCAACCTAGCAGAGCTGTCACCAGTTGGCTACGTAGTCGTCGCAAACAATGTAAAAAAGTACCCTGGAAAAGTCACTACGTTCATAAACTATCTACTAATGATTATATCCAGGCAAGGTAGTCCAGTTATTGGGTTTTTCGCAAGTTTTACCTACTTTTGTATTTTGTATCAAATTTTGAAACTGATTTGTTCTACTGTTCAAAAAAATGTTATAAAACATTGAAAAATAGGTCGTTTTTCAATGTTTTAACAAAATGAAAATAGTTCATATTCTGCAATAAACTTCAAGTTATCTGGGTAACTGCCGCCTTTATTTATGTTTCCTTTCTCTTTGAACAGTTGCTGAAGGATTTTTACTCTTTTAAACCGATGCTACACACTTTCTACAGAACGTCTGTTTGTTTTTCCGTTTATTGAATATTGTACAGCTTTAATTTAACCTCCGCCTTCGGCATAGGTATTATCTTCATTTACAAAATGTATATCTACAAAATGTATCTTCACGTTCTATTTCTTGTTCAACAAATTGTGATTAATGAGATTCAGCGAGTTCTTCAAATTCAAATCCTTTCTTATTCGAATGCGAATATGACGTCTTCTTGTGCTCTTAAAACAATATCTTTCAGGGCGTATTATTTATTATTTAATTCAATTTCATCGCGTATTACAGCTGAATCTACTGCTGTTAGATATTTGAAAGATTCTTATTAACTATGTTAGCTTACGCCATTCCAAAGAGCACTTATAACTTTTGCTCCGCTATAATAAAGTATAAAAATACAGTAAACTTTACTCCACCTGTATACAAAATCGTAAAATACGTATATCGATTGTTTGACAGGATATTATATGTCATAAACAAGTTTGTATCGCAAAGATAAGCCATACTTTCCAAACACAAGAGAATGATGAAGACGAAGAAAAACAGGAATCTATGATAACGATGGCAGTGCGTGGAATATTGTTTCCAAGTATTTTACTGGATATATTTTTTTCAAGCAATGTTTCGTTTGTAAGATAATTGAAAAAAAATACTTAAGTTGAGGGTTGCTTTTTTTTCAATTTTAGGGGTTAAAACATCCACTAGGGGAGGGGAAAGTCGATGGATATTCGACTCTACGTCATTCAAGAGTATGTATAAAATATTTGAGGCTTTATAAAGTCCTTCCACCAAAACAAGTATAGGTATAAGAGAGGGTATAAGATAGGTATAAGTACTGCACTATGTCAATATATTATGGTGAGATTATGATATATCTTGGCGAATGACGTCATTCTATTCTTCTAATGGTCTGTTCGTCCGTCTGTTATCAGCACTCCCCTACTTCTTTCTATTCATTTTAGAAAAAAGGCTTCAAATGAAAGTTACATGATTTAAGTTTTTCTCTTTATTTCTTTTATACGGATCCCGGAAAGCCACGGAAGAAAAGAGGATATACAAAAGATTTGAGATATCGCCTCCCAAAAGTTATAATTTTTATCACATTAGCGGCAATATCTTAAAAGCAATGTAGAAAGGGAAATGAAATAAATCCAACAATATCTTGAAAAAAATCGTGTGGAATATGAAAATGTTGTATTTTTGCTTTCCTATCTTATGTAGGTGGAGGAACAACATGACAGTAAAAACAATTGCCACAGAACGCCGAGCGACTGAGATGAAGAGACGGAAATCCATTCCCCACATCCTCTTTTACTTCTTCTGTCAGTTTAAAGCAACGACTTGATTCAAAAATTTCAGAGAAGTAGCTTAATGTTAGTTTTTAAATAACATTAAACCAATAGGTTGTATATTTTAGGAACTTAGAAGATGAATTAAAGTATCAATATCAGCTTCGTTTTAAAATTAATTTTGTTTTTTAATATAATTCATTGTAACAAATTTCAAAGCACAATGATTTATTTTCCAATTGTATTCTGTTACTAAAGTTATCGATGTATAAACGCCTACTACGTTCATCTATAATATGTAAATCAGTAAAAGTTTCGAATGAAATACATCACCTCGAATTATGGAGCTAAGCGTAAAAACAGCGGACATACGACCTCAGTCGCGAGAGCTGCAACATTTGGCTCGTAAAACTGGAAAACGTACGACGCAAATGGTCGCGGTGGCTTCGAAATCCTCGCAGAATTTACTGCTGATGAAAAATTACGTATTGGGCCGCGGCAGACCTGCCGTTCATAACTTTAATGTAACCTTAACCCAGCCGCGTCGATAGATCGATAAACCAGAAGCCAAATAGGCAACGTACACACGGACTCGTTCGTACAAATCGCTTTTTAATGTTACGCTATATCGGGTCTAGATTGCAGACAAAGAAAGCCACAAACGAGATAGTGAAAAGTTTATATACTTTCGAGCGTATTGCGTCAGTTGACAAAGGAGAAACTTTCCTTGTTACAAAGTTTACTAACCAGCGTAATTATAACATTTTGCGAAGAAAATTTCATTTAAAAAGTAGGGAAACTTACATAAATTTAATTCAAATAATGCATTAGCACAAAAATTCACATATGTGTACGATTATCAGTACTGCTGTTAGTGTAGGGAAAGCAGTTATTCAGTGACATAACAAAAAAGGCTTTATTGTTACATTTTGTTCTCTAATAGCTAATTGATATGAGTAATATTTATGTTGGATTAATGTGTCAATTAGTTTCATATTGTAGTGGTTGTGCTATTGTTTTATAATAGAAATTTCTTTTTTAAGATTTTGGTGGCTCAGTGGTAGAGTAAGTGCTCTGTGTATTGACGAAATTAGCAGCATATAAGGTGCTAATTTGTGTATTTTGTGGTTTCAAAAATCGTTAGGGATTGTAATGTCTGGTTGTGTGAGTTTTCTATAGATAGAAAAGTCAAATTTGTGTTGTACATTAATTGTTATGTTTACATCCAAAAAGTTAATAAATCTGTTTTGTTCTGTTTCTAATGCGAATTCGATTTTGAGGTGTGCAGTGTTAATCATAACTAGAAATTCGTTTATTAATCCAAATGAACAATCAAAGCATGCTAAAATGTCATCAATGTAACCTAACCAAAATACAATCTTTTTGGAAATACCTAATTAAAAAATTCGGTCTTATCCATAAAAATGTTTGCCAAAAGTGGAGAAATTGAACTTCGCATCGGTAAACCATCTTTTTGTAAATAAACAAATGTTGTTATTGAATGTGAAATAATTTGGTTGACACAAAGATCAAATAATTGAATTAATTCTAATCGTTTTATTAACTCTATATTGCAATTAATTAAAATGGTGTTTAATAATGGAATGCATCCTTGTAGTAGTTTACAAAACATATTTGTAACATCAAAACTAACTAGTGTACAGTTTGGTGGTAAGTGTATATTTAGTAGTTTATTTACTATTCGAAAGAATTTTTCTAAAAAAAGATTATGTAGTTTAATTTCTTTGCTATTTTCTATTTGCTTAAATTTAGGTGCTTCTGGATTTTTGTTTATAATGTAATATTTATCTAAATTATTAAAGCAGATATACAACTTTCTAAGTTTTGTTTAACTTCTTTTTGAAATTTTGTTGTTGATCTTTGGTTAGAATTTTTAAATTATTCTTCTCTATGAAATCATTGACCTTGCTTAAATAAATATCTTTTCGTAGAATGACTACCTTTATCTGCTTTAACAGATATTAGATTGTGCTCAGTTATTTTTTGTTTAATTGATTTTAGAACTGAAATGTTAGAAATGTTGCATTTTTTTTTGGTACATTTTCTATTTCTTTAAAGACCTATTTTTCAATAAATTACAAATTTGAAGTTTTCCGTAATTGTTACGATTATTTCTAAAATTTCGTTAACTTTGTTGGTAAATTTTGGAAAAGGATAAAATTTAAAACCTCTATTAAGAAATTGTGTCTCTCTGTCATCAAATTGGGTGTCAGACAAATTCAAAAATCGCCGATAAAATTGTAGTGTATTTTCTGTTGTTTCATCTGTTATTTAAACGAAGAATTATTGACATAATTGATCTGGTTTTGGCTTACTTCGTAGAACTGTTTCATAATGGTTGTAATAAATAATTAAATATAGAGACAAAACCTCATTATAGAGGTTTTGTCTTTTTTTAAATTAGGCATGGTAGGCGAAAACAGCGACTACACTGTTAGATCCTACTGAAGCTGCTAACAGAGAATCTGCCGGCAGTCCGTTTTCGCCATCTTGTTGTTCGCTGTTAGATTGCCGTTCAAAGCAAAATCTATTTATGAACGTAATATAAAAAGAAATCGCCGTGTTAGTTAGGAAGTAAAATTATTAAGTGGTATTATGCCTGCAGGAGAATGCGTCAATTTATTTGCACAATCTTTTGCAGAAAAGCCCATTCCCGTTAGACAGACAATTTTCAATATTGTTTCCGTATTTGATAATAATCATTGTCTAAAGGAATCTTTAGACAATTTTAAATGCAACTTAAAACAACTTTCAGCTGAAAAAGTCGATCAAAAAGAGAGCAGAGACGATGATTTGTGAAAAGCAAATAACATAAAATCCACCAAACATGTTGTCGAGGAATTGAGCGTTGCAAATATTGCTTTCGCCGATGAATCTACTTTTCCATTGCTCGGGCAACACAATCCTTCCGTTGTTCGATATTAGTCGCGAGAAAATTTGCATACAACTTTTCTGCTCGGTACACACTATATCCTCAAAAACTGAACGTTTGGACTGGAATTCTGGGTGACCAACTAATATGTCCTATTTTTATTGATGGAATCTTAAATGTCCGCAAATAGACAAAATAGGAACTTTCTAGATTTGCTAGAAAGGCAAATAGTTCCAACTATCCACAACATTCCCGGTAGATTCCGGATCTATTCCGCTGTTTGGTTTCAGCAGGACGAAATCAAACAGTTAAACAGTCTAACCCTATTTGAATTCTGTGCCCGGAACATAATGCAAATAGGGTTAAACAAATTTAATAAATTCATTCCCTAATCGCATTAGTACCTGAGTGGGACAGGGCCCAAATGACTTTTTCTTGTGGGGGTTTCTTAAATATACCATTTATGCAGAACATTTGATACCCAAATTTTCTGAAGCCTAAATTAATAGAAGCAGCTGTTGTCATGCCTGAAATGCTTTCTAATGTTAGAAGTGATTTCTACGAAAGGTTGGGTTATTGCTTAGCTATCCAGGATGACCTCCTTGAGCCGCACTTATAATTTTTTTAAATTTAGAATTATTTTTTATTATATGTTCAAATGGATTTTTAAGAATTTATTTTAGAATATTCCATTCATAATTGATAGTTTTATAAGAATAGATTTGTTTTTTTTTGCACAATCAACATTTAATAAAAAAATTGAAAGAAGTTATATCCATCCGAGCTGCGTAAATATTTCGTAAGGTTTAATTACGATCGATTACCCAGCACCTAGCAAGTTTTACTACTGGCCAGTGCGCAACTGGTGAGAACGACGTCTCGCCGTAACTTTCTCGATCCTCCACTCTTTAAAGTACGTGTAGGCCACGTTGCCACTCTGCTTGAGTCGGGTATGCCTAATTCAAACTGCCAAGACCTGTATATATTGCAGTGTTGCGTTCGACAATTAGCGTCAAAATTCGAAGAAACGGGATCAATAGCTGATAAAAAGTGACCAGTGGAAAAAGTGAAGGAACTCACTCAACTTGAGGTAATAGACCATTTTGCAATTAATTCAACATTATCTTTTCGCCAAGCTGCCAGTACAACTAGGTTATCACACAAAGCCGTACGCAAATAAATTAAACAAATATCGTCCATATAAAATGCAGATCTTCCATGAATTATGATGACCCTGACAGAAAAATCCAGTTTTGTGGAAATATGATCGTAAAAATTCAAACCATACCCAATTATTAAAAAAAACAATTGTTTTTACATAAGGTCAAACTCAGCGGGCGCAAAATATTAATGATTTTGGAATATCAGGTCTTTATTTATTCAGGAAAATCTGAATGGCAATACATACTGAGAGACGTTAGAAACCATCATTGTACCTCTCATTATTCAAGAATTTAAATTTCAGGTAGATATTGACGGATATTCGATTTTTAATTAAAACTTTTCTAACAAGATCGGCCACATCCACTCTATGTCATGCCAGTTGGACAATTCTTAAATAACAAATTTCCTGGGCACCGGATTGGAAGAAGATGTCCGTTGGATTATTTGCAAAACACAACCTGTAACATTTAAAGTGTTTCTGCTACGAATTATAAGGGAAAATAGAGCCATAAGAAGGAAAACGTTTGAAAATGTCAGAACGTAATATCGGCATTATTCAAAAATCAATAAAAACAATTCCGGAAGAGGGGAGAACTAAACCAAATCACAAATCAACAACAAATCATAAAAGCCCAGAATATTCGTTTTCAGTACGTGGTAGATGAAGAAAATTAGGCACTTTCGCTTATAACAGAAGCAGATCAATTTAAACACCAGTACACTATCT
>JAWQRJ010005741.1:0-10037 GCA_033557515.1 Diorygopyx duplodentatus | reverse complement strand
ATATTTGATACTCCCGTCATAATATTCAACATATTTTTAATTCTCCGCTCAAATCCAGTGGTGCTAAAAACAGTGTGCACAGGTTTGTTAAGGGTTGCACACACGTGGTATGTAGTAAACATTTGAAGCATCATTTAATTTTAAGAAGTGAAGTTAGATTCTTCTTTTATTCTGGTTTCGTGAGAACAAACTTCAGAAAATCTAATTCGCATCACTTATTTGAATTTTTGAACATATTACTTGAAGCTTTATTATTTTAACATTTTAGATAAAGCAACTTATTGTTTGTATTTCATAATTATATTAAAATTAATCTATATTTAGTTCCACAGTAGTTTGTGAAATACTTTATTTTTCTACTTTGCTTTTCGAATTTATGCAAATTAGCAAACTCTTAAAGATAAGTTTTCTTGTAAAATTCGTGACGTTAAAAATTTGTTTTCTTCGAACTTCACCCTACTCAACTGTAACTGTTGCCCGAACCAAGAAGCTTAGTGGAATTTAGTGAAGAAATATTTTTATTATTATATTGAAAATCGTTTGAGATATTTTTAGGAGAAAATAATTTTGTTGTAAACTACGTTACAATGTATATTTCTGTTATGTGTTTCAAATATTGTTAGAATATTAGATAATACATAACATATATATAATACATATAATATATGTTAGCATTACAATATTTTTTACAATACATCTATATATGTAGATTGAAGTATTTATTAAACAGTTGTAACAAAGCCTTCTTTGTTCTTGTTTTAAGAATTAAACTTTAATCTGTATCTTAATTTAAAAAATCTCTTATATAAAACTACCTACTGATAGTTTTATATTAATATATGGGATACTATGGTTAAATTTCTTCGACCTCAAATAACCTCAAATAACTAACCTCAAATACAACTACATAAACAAATTTTTTTTTATTACTTATAAATTATTGTAAACAAATTTTTAAATGTACATTCTGAAATCGTAATCATCGTGAGATATATTACGAGAATTTGTAATTACAAGAACTGATTTCAGCAGCAGTGAAAAATTGGTCAAATTATAAATAAAGTAAGGTTACCATCGACGCTGAATAAGTAATTGTTCAGAGAAACAAAGAAAATAACGTTTGAAAGGGCGTCAAAAATAATGTTAGTGAGTAAATATTACCTTTTAGAACAGTGAAACTAAACGACATACAGTTCCAACTTCACTTATAATTAACTAATCTTACGGAGTAGTTGCTATGCATAACTTTTTAATTCATTACGTACGAAATTGAGCCGAATTATGATCAGTTTATGAAGAATCCACAATATATCAAAATAATATATTTATAACTAGTTCTAGTGCTCTGCACAATATGAAATTTTTGATTTAAAAATAAAACTTACACAATAATAAATATAAAAAATTGGCTGGACATACACATAACTTAATAATTATTAAAGTTGAACGATTGCATACTGATGTATGCTCGTCGGACACATGACGTACTTCAAAGATAAACAGAAATGCGGAAACATGGTTTCCAACGAGTCGGGGTAGGAAACCTCGATAGCTCAGTTGGTAAGAGCGCTTTGGTACAGACGAAGTGGTCTCGGATTCAAATCCCGCCCGGGGCAATCATTTTTCTCCATTTATTTCGTTTAACAATTATAGTCTATCGATAGCTAACTGCTTTTGTAATTTTTAGGTAAAAAAAATGTGTTGCATTCCAAGGCCTACTAAATAGTTCGTCCAAACAGAAAGTTTTCTTCCGAAAAATGTTACGAGGTATGACCATCGGACAAATAATCAATTATTTATAAATTTTACCGTATAAAATAAAAATCAAATAGATTTGACATATTTTAATTCTGCCACTACAAGGATTTCATTACAAGCATTTTGTCAAACAGACATGGGCAGTTAACAAATGAGAGTATTTGCCATCAATTTGCAATGGTTTCCATTTGTAAGGTCATTGTTTGTATAATAATGTACATCTCGATAACACACTTTTAATTAAAAAAATTTCATGAGCATTTATGTATGAAATTCCATAAATTGTGTGATTGAAACCAAATTTTAACAATTTTTAAAGTTGCGATCAAGTTTTTAACTTTAAAATTTATATCCAACCTAGGATAACTCATTTTGTGCAGATGATAACAAGTAGGCAGCAAAGTCAAGTTTGTAATCAAGTAAATGATTAACAAACAAGATTAACACAACTAACGGACAACACGATTAACAAATCAGATTAGAGAAATGATTATTTTGCAGAGAAGTAAAAATGTGTAAAGCTGTATTTATACTTTCAATTATGATGAGTCATTTAGTTTACAATAACAATATTTCAGTCATTTAAATTAGTTAATATAATAAAAACATTGAAATAGCTAATTTAGCTAATTAATTGCGCATTTAATATTTGTTTTGTTTTTTTCCATTAGGAATATACTCCTTTGGTTCCTGTAAATATTCTCATGGACCTACGTACTCTCCCATATCTTCAGAGATCCACAAGGACTAGGGGACAAAAACTCTATTTAATCCCAAAACTGCAAAGAATTACAATTCTCGAAACGTGCCGCGTAGTTAGACCATTTTTAAGTTGCAGTGGAACACCATCCCAATTTAATTAATAGCCGAGAGCGTGCATCTTCCAAAGTAAAAGTCAACACCTTATATCTAAACACAGAGTGTTTAGAAATAGGGTAGAAATCGTTGTACTCGTAGTCGGTAATAAGTATAATATGTCTTGAATGCGACTCTAATGTACACTATATCATACTATATCTAAAAGGAAAAAATAAATTAATAAAATAATAAAATAAATAATAAAAAAATAAACAAGTATAAAAGGTAATAAATAAACAAACAATACCGCCGTAAATAATAATTTAAAAATTAATTCACTATAAAATATCCATAAATACATATAAAATAAAACTAGTTTAATTGTTTAAGTCAGAAGACAGTGTTCAGTAACCAACACTAAAACTAACACCTCTCTCGACCGGAGAGAGCAGTTACGCAAATAACTGCGAGTGTGTGGCGGGGCAAACACATACAGTTTAAAATAAATACCCGACAGAGCGTTACTCACCAGCTAATATGGTTATATTTAATCCAAAATTAAATTTAACCATTGCGTTTTAATTGTTATTATTATTAATTCACTGACGCTTATTTTATCCTTTATTTTCGATATTTAAGTTTCTTTGTCGATTACGAGTTATACATTTCAATAAAAATGAGATATGCTGCAAGATAGCGTTATAAACCAAAGGCCAATTACTCGAAGAAACGTTTTGGAAAGGGTACGAGCAGTATGCAGCAATACCAACACGCACATTTTAAATTAATTTGTAATTGAACAGTTTAAAATTGCATACGTAAACGTAAATTAGATGTGGTTCTTTTATCCTCTTTCTTATTTGACTGCCGTCCATTGTTACTGTTTTATGTTTACGTTATTACCAATATCCAAATTTCATTTGTTACGTTTTCTTGTAATACATTTAATTTTTTCTTAATACTGCAATTTATAGGCAACACATTTCACAGATAGCCAATGTTGTTTTTTTGTTATTTCTTTTATGTAACACATGCAGTTAACCGGTACCAGTTTTAAATTTATTTATTTTTGTTGTTGTTTCGATTTGTTCCAATGGTACACTGGTTGGTGGAGGCTTCTTAACATTTTATCTAATTGTTTGATTCGTCTTCAGTAGTTTGACTTTCTTTTAGCAGATGGCGTACTTCTAGATAATTTTTGCAACATTTTTCTAGACTTTTATTTTTCCAAAATTTCGTTGGTGTTAAGTTTCCTTAGATGTTAACCCGTACTGAGTATGGCTTAAAATAAATTTATAACAGGGCGCCACACAATAAAACCTATTTTTCATTTTAGAGACGTTCACTTAAGATGTGTTGCGCATCTTAAGTGAACTGGGTTTTGAACTGTTTCAGAGGTAATGTGCTATGCTTCCTAAAGCTTCATGATTAACACATGCGTTTTGTCAACCGTATTCTGATCGTTTCACAATACCGAGTGATAAAAAGTCGTCCCGCAGATGTCTGAAACTTTCGTAGTTTCAGATAGCTGTTTGCACTTTATCAAGCGCACTGTCGCTGAAGTCAACAAGAAATCTGCCGCTTTCAAAAGAACGATGGCATAAAACTACATCAAAGAGCGCACGGTGTGGTAAAGCAATGGACGTTTCGATTCTTGATTTAATGTACCGAAAAACAGTTCACTGAGCTATAGGGTACGTCGTAATCCATTAGCGAAATTTACTCAGTGTGGGTTAACACCCACAATAGCGTAAATGGAAATCACTGTAAGACTCCCTCTTTACTCAAAGTAATTAGACGAAGAAATCTGGGACAGGTTGTAAATGTATGTTTATTTATCAACTTCCACTGTTATTCTATAAAAAAAAATTAAATATACATAACAGCTGCTGTAATAATAGGGTTACAAATTAGTAACGTTGTTAATTTGATGATTTTTACATAAAAAATGTGAAAATTAAGGAATTATTAGAAAGTTAGCGAAACTGCGAAAAGAAAGATTTTCCTAATAATCTTTCTTTTCGCAGTTTGGCTGACTTTTAATAAGGCTAAAACCTCAGAGAACTGGGTGGCATATAAACGGGCCTCACCCTGCACCAACACAAAAAAAATTAAGAAGAAATTACGGTAGTTCAAGAGGAAAGCAGGGAGAATGTTTTATGGGGATATAAATAAATTTCTAATTTTATGGGGTAAAATCTAAACCTGTTAAAAGACCACCGCCAACAGTATTTATAAATTATCTACATCGAGTAAAGGGTCTCCAAAAATTCCTCTCTAAGCCATTGGAGTAATAAAACAACTCCCCTCAAGCTAGCGGTCCCAGATCTTATTGTGTAATTAGCTGAACCTCGTTTCCCTCAAAAACAACACAGAAAATTGAAGTGAAATACTATTAAGGTAGCCGCTTCACAAAAACCAATTTAATGCAGTTAAATACCTGCAGGTCACCTTTGATTGGAGCCTCAATTGGAAAAGAACACATAGAACATTTTGTTGCGAGAGACAAGGGCAACCTGGTCTGGACGAAGACTGTTTGGTAGAAATTGGGAGCTGAAGCAGAAAACGAAAAGGAATTACGAGATAATACTCCTAGCAATTTTAGGAAATAGTGAGAATTTCTTTAACTAAACAGGATACTAGAATGAGAAAATCAATGTCAGCAGAAGGAAGACATAACTACTTTGAGATTTATTGCTATTGAAAGATCCTATTCCGATTTAAAATTCTTTGTAGGAATTGCAGCTCAAACTCTTGGATACATAATTCCAGAGACATGCCGTACCATTTATTACTATTTAACACTGAAAGGAGACCATTTAAAGGTAAGACAAGTAAGAAAAGTAAGCAAATGTAAGATAAGGAACGAAAAGTAAATAACTAATGTTATCTGATAATAATAACATTCTTATTAATTTTGAGTGCATATAACAAAACCAGTACCTATTAAAACTACAGAAATGAACCTTAATTACGAATAATTATAATGTTAAATTACAAATTAGCATTTTTCCCACGTTTTCGTAATATTGGCTTCTCTTCGCAGAAAATATGGGAATACTTTCAGGACTTGTTGGTGAACTAAGAGGAGTTGCAGTGAAACTGCTTGAAGATCTTGGGTCGCAGTCAGCGATGGATTTGGAATATGTTCAAAGTTGTTAGAGGTACAGTTATTCATCAAAACTTTGTTTATAAAAGATTCAGTAAGCAGTCGCTGCTCATCGTTCATTGTTTGTAGCTTTCTATCCACATTTAAACCAATTGCTTCATTTTCGGTTACCGTTTTCGTTTCTTGTAAAATATTTCTACAAGAAATCATAAAATCTTCCTGACATTTCATAAATTTTCGTTTTTGTCCCCGAGGAGTAAAATGATTTGTTTGGTGTTTGTGGCTTCTTAAAACTTTTGAAAATTTTCTTAAAAATTGAAAATACGAAATACAATAATCATTTTGTGTGGAGAAATGTTGCAACGATGTTACGATAATATTTTATTTTCAGTCTCCCAAAACAAAAGAGGAGTGGGTTAAAATAACAAAAGGATTCAAAGAAAAATGAAACTTCATAAACTGCGGAGGAGCTATTGATGGAAAGCATATCCATCATTGTACATCCTCCGAATTCTGGAGCGTTTTATTATAATTGCAAGAAACTCTACATCATATTTTATTAGTTTTAGTTAATTCAAATTATGAATTCATCTACGTCGATATTGGAAAACAAGCACGTATGTCTGATATGGGGGCACTGGAATGGACTTCTTTTTATAATAAATTTAAGCAAGATAAATTGAACTTCCTCACTAACGAACAAAATGGGGAAAATTTTGTTATACTGGGCTACGAAGGTTTTGCTTTGCATAAAAATATTTTGAAACCATATGCACAAAGAGATATTACAAAAAACAAACATGCATTTAACTATCGATTATATAGAGCCAGAAATGGTTATTTGGAATTTTGAACGTATTTGGAATTTTGGCATCGAGTTTTCCACACTAGATTGGCAATGAATTGTAAAAATATTAATTCAATTGTTCTTGCAGCATGTTTTCATTTTTTGATCAAAACTTATATTCGGCCAAGCTCGTTTGTTAGAAAAAGCAATGAAACACATAAAATTCCATTAGCAAATTGGCGAAATGCCTAATATCCAATATTTTAATGGGTCTGGTAAGGTAGCATGGCAAGACCAGATGCAAGACTAGATGTTCCTTTAATAGGAAGATCTTAAAAACAGCTTAGCGATGTAATACCAAAGATTGGGGTCATAAAAATAATCACTTCCAGAACCAGTAGTTGCCGAAGCTTCAACTTTTCTCATTTCCTTACCGAAACTTTCGATTTTTTTCATCAAAAATCTTTAGTTACATTTTCATAACCATACAGTTTATAGACATTTACTAAATTTCCATAGGCTTTTGACTCCAAATTTTTGTTGGTGTAATCTTTTGATTTTATTTTCCATAAGCAGGGACTAAAATAAACAGGGAAAGCATCTACAAACCCTTTAGGCATCGTAAAAATTGCTAAAACAACACAACACTAAATAAAAACCCTAGAAAAACCGTGGGATTTATCTCGTTTTAAATAGTCAACGGGCGGATGTCGATCTGGCGTTTAATGAGTCATAGGAATCTGCGAGTTTAAACAGAAACTAAAAGCCACAACTAATTTACTATTTATCTCGCAGTTTTAACTGTGGCGGTCCAAACTTGGCAGGTAAATCTCAGCAATCTACATTGAAATGATTTGATCTAATCTAATCTAGCAATTAGTGCAATGGTCGGCATTTTTTTAATAATGTGAATCAAGGAAGGACCTTCTTTCTACAGAATAATTAAGCTTGAAAGCTGTGCAGAAAATATTAAAATGGATCAGTTTGTTTTTAAATAAAATAATCACCTGATTTTTTTTCGTTGTTCCAGGTTTTATGTAATAGAATGTTCAAACTGGCGATGCCAATTATTTTGGAATAGCTGTTGTTGATGTATTCTATGTTATTCTGATTTTATATAATTTTACCATTTGAAAAATGCTTATTGTATACGTTCTTGTAAGAACCACTCTGAAAAAGGCTTTCGATTGTTAGACTACTTGCTGAAAGGGAAATAAGAGAAATCTGGTATAACTTTAGAAAAACAACTATTTAACAGATCGGTCAGTTTTTCGTGAGGTTAGCGCTTGATTTCTATTTATGTTTTCAGATAAACTTAATAATTTTTACGTGTTTTAGGGTCACTTGAGTGCTGGCCAAGTTGAAGTAGTAAATAAAAAAAACAGTAAAAAAAACCTGCGTACAGTCGTTGGAAGATAATGGGTGATATCAATAAAATGAGTTTGTACTTTATACTCAACTTTTTGTTCTATCGTCATAGCCGCGTCTTTCTATAGTATCTCTGTTTCGCTGCCCGCCGATAGATCCCGCCAGCAGTTCTATCGGCGGGCGATGTTTTTCCAACAATTTTATTTACTTGCGATATAAATTTTTTCTCTCGGGGACGGCATGTTTTATAAAATGTAGTGTATAGTTATTATGAAATTTAAAAATGATTTTAAAAACCATATTATCTACCGTATGTTTATGAACGTGCCATTGATTAATTTGCGTAAACAGTGTTGGCAGTAAGCTAATCAAAGTTTTTTTAGCTGTCAAGAAAGAAAATTTAAATGCAATTGGATTAAGTACTCTGTGTCAAGGGAATAAGCGAGGAGGAAACAGACTAGGGGTGGAAGTGCACAACCCTTTGTAGATTGCGAATACAGAGAAGACATCGACAATGTGAGTCGAAGTAAGTGTCACAAGTATCGATCAGCACTCTTTGAACTGGTTGAATGGGTTGGTGCAAAAAGAGACACAGGTGGAAGGGGCGACGCTTCAAGTAATAGAAGCAAAGAAGCTTCCGTAACCAATCAGAACACTAGTTTGTTGTTGTAATCTTCGGAAGGATTGAAAGCAGCATGCGTTAAATACTAAAAACTGGAGAGTAGTTGACAGGACGGAGGATGCATAAGGGCAACAATTGATTGTGGTCATGGACCAAACCTCCTGGGACGAAATGGGGAAGTTTAACCACCGACACAACATCAACTTTACCAGAGTTGTTTTCAAGCCCCTTTTGCCAAACCTAAGGAACCCCCTTTTTCCAACAGAAGAATGGGGTCTTCGAAAAGATGGAAGTGGACGGGGGACCCGTGGGTGAACCTATGCCCGGACCATCAATCCACCAATCCATAAGGTAAAAATTGTCTGGTACAAATTAACTTACACCACAGCAGTTTATGTCGACAATCATTTAAATAAATAAATTTTGAATAAGTACTTTACATTTTTTTTAAAATGAAGTTAATAATCTTTCTTTTGTATAGTTTTTTATTTAACAATGTAGGAAAGTAGTACATTTGCATAGTTTGTATGAATTTATTAGAATTGCCACTTTGGTCACTTCGAAAATCACCTGGATTTACAATCTCCCTCGAAATCTTCAAGAGAGAAACGAGACGAGGACGACAACTAAACACCTCAGTACGATTACTGATATAATGACGAATATAAGAATATAAAAAAAGTGCCGTGAACACTACCTTTTCAAATCTGGCACTTAAATTTAGAGTTAAAATGGCCACAGAGTAGGAAAGCGCCGTCTCTTTTTAAGTGAATGAGGTATCAAATATTAAACTGTCATGTGTTTCGCCATTGCGCTTTTAACCCTACTGAAATAAAACGTGGGTTTATCCCCTTTTCGCTTTGTTCTTTCAATGGCAATTCTCATTATAGTTCTCACACTGTGTACCTGACGTAAAAAAATTAATGGCTTCTTCATGCCGCTGGCTAGTAGTGCACATGCTTTCCAATATCAAACAGTTACTACTTCATTATTTGCCAACGTGTTGCCTTTATACGCAAAATGCCACTATACAATAAGAACCATTGGAGTCATTGAATTGGGATATTTTGATATATTCTTGTTTGTCATGGTACGTTTAACTTTATATATTTTTCTATATTAAGAGTTATTTGCTCGAGACGAACTGTTACACCTGCGGGGCAACGGTGAGAGGGAAAGAACCACGAAGCGCTCCGATGGGCGGTACCTAAAATGTGTATTTGGCGGAGTTAGATAGTCAGTACCTGGAAGACCGAGCTCGCTCGGGGTTAAAAACATTTTAAAAAAACATTGTTTTCCACCCCTAACAAAGATCGCCCTGATAGCAATAGACCGAGCTAGTTCATATATGCAACCAAGATTGTCAAAGAGTGTATGACTGGTTGACGAACTGACCTGTTCGACGAACAGGTCAGTTTGTGTTTTTCCTACAATCTTCCAACGCTGATAACAGATTAAAACGAGTTATCCGAACGTCGACACTTACCTCAATCGACTTTTCCAGTTCCCGCAAACATTACCCGCGCTTACGGCTCCGTGCCTTAGACAAAACGTGCAAATATATATATATATATATATATATATATATATATATA
>JAWQRJ010005740.1:0-10037 GCA_033557515.1 Diorygopyx duplodentatus | reverse complement strand
GTACAAATTCAAGAATATATTTTGTGAAATTTCCTACCTTTACAAAATTCGTCAATTTTTTTTTTCATTTTCTTAAATTTGTTGATTTTACATTTTGAAGATTTTGTGAAATTTGTCGAATGTCTGTCCCATTTTGTTATTTTTCTTGATTTGGCAGATTTTGTTAAATTTTCGTTTTGTGGAATTTGTCTAATTTTACAGTTTCTTCCATACTGTCGAATTTCTTGGTCTTTTGTCGAATTTTTTATCAATTTTATTAACATATATTTGCCCAAAGTCGCACCGTTTAGAGCACGTCGGGAGGTTAAGGGAGAGAAAGTCGTGTGAGTGAGCCACACCAGTTAATTTAAAAAATAATTGCATTTATTCACAAACCTTTCTTCCGGAATAGTTGTGTAGATAGAACTTATGTCTTTTCCCATATCTTGCGAACTTTCTAGATCTAATAAATTAGTCCAATGTATGAAATACTGTATGTGGGATTCGCCTAGGTGCGATAATACATTGTTACTAACTTGCTGTAGGTTTTTATACTTTGATAAGTCCATTTTTTCATGCCTGAAAAGATAAAAAAATAAGCCATGAAAAAAGGTGGTCCAGAAAGGCTTCTAATATACGAAAAAAAGTATTTATGATATACAATGTAACCTAGATGGGTTAGTATTTTAAGGAAGGCAATATCATTCGATGTAACAACTTTTACATGTATTAAATTTGATCCTTTTTCATTGGTTATTTAAATTTACCGTAAGTATGCACAACATATTATATTGTATGGACACTTTTCGCACGCACTGTGATGCTGAATTGGTTCCGGTAATTCCTGTATTTGCAAGGGAACATCTTCAATATCATTGTCTTTACTTTTTCTGTTACCACCAGTTTTCTGTTTTAAGTAATACGCTAACTCGTTCCGTAGTAAAATTATGTCTCTATGTTCGTTTCCATTATATGGAATTTCTTTTAGAGCTCCTTCCCTAAAAAACAAAGATATTATAAACAATCTACGTCAGCTTAAAATGTTCAAATAATAAATATCACTCATATTATCTTATTAATTGACGTTTACCTTAAATATAATAGCAACCCAGAAGAAACGTTATATCCCAATTTTTGCATCATCATAATGTAGATCATAACCTGCCCTCTGTGTTCCAATGACACAGTTGCTCTTCCAGTCTTCAACTCGAGCGGTATTTTTTTATCACCTGCAGACAAACTGACATCCACTTTTCCTTTCATTCCTAATTCGGGACACCAAATATTTTCTTCTATGTCTTGAATAGAGTCGATGTGACCATTCCAATTACCGTTCTGCAAAATCATTGATACAGCACCCAAATTTTAATGTAAATGTATTTTTCTTTACCTTAGAATGATTTTTGTTCCTGCCAATAACATAACTTTGCATAAACTCAACTATACGTGGTATGAAAGCTTGCACTTCATCTTTGATTTCATCTAATTTCAATGACGTGTTGTACAGCATTCCGGTCTACAAGTTTAGTATGTGTAATAAATAATACTACAACTATTATTATTATTCCTACTACCATATCTTTTGTTGATAATAACGCTTTTAAAATGGTTTCGATTTTCATTATGGTATCCGCCCTAGACTTTAGAACATTCTGCAAGAGTGTATGTACAAGAATTCCTACAATCATAGCTTTATTTTCGGGTTCAAATCCGTAGAAGCGATCTTTGAAAACGCTTCGTCTTTTACAAAATAGAGCTCCTGAAAAATTAATTGAAGTTTCCAAAAAATACTGCTAAAAACAAGTAGTTAAATTACCAACAACGGACGTTGACGATATTAAGAAATCTGGTTCGTAAACTAATAAACCGCCAACGTTGCTTATTTTCCATGTTTCATTAACCTTGATTGCGTTTAAGTATATTAGTGCTCCCGTTTCTATTTTAGTGGATATCCTGTAATTTGCAAAAATCTATCTTCATTTGGGGCCCAATGGGGCCTAGGTGCCTTCCTTTTCTTTGTATACATGTGTACAGAACTAACTGCTCCGTAGAAACAAAATACATGATGGGAGAAAGAGCATTACACCATTTTCCCTTCAATTCTATGATAATAGCCGAATCGCCGTGAACCTCTCATAAGCAACGACTTCATCGTTGAATAAAAAAATTCAACTTAATGGTTTGTTATTTAAAAAATAACATCATCATGCAACAACATATTAAATGTAAAAAACAGTATTTTATTATTTCACGTTCATCCTACATTAGTCGTATGGAGTAGGTAACCCAAATTTCACTGAAGAATGGTCTACAGCGAAGAAACAATTAATATAAACTTACCAAAATCCTTCCAATAAACATTTAGCTTTAGCTTCACTCTTGGTCGATTTAACAACAATTTCCAGTTTATTCTTATCCAGTTTGTTACAACTAATAACCTTGCAGTGTTGAGGTTTACTCAAATCCAGTTCATATAATTCTTCACACTAAAATATCATTTTTAGTAAATATACCTCAAGTTTAAACCTATTACAAACAAAATCAACTGTGGACCAAATTGAACTCCATAACAAAACTAAAATGAGTGCTAAGGCATTCACTCAAACCAGGTCTGAAGTCACAGAAGAAGCAAGTTTTAGTAAGAAGCGTCACTCAGAAAAAGGAAGTTAATTTTGCAAGAAATGAGGTATACCGTTAAGTAAGGGCAGTATGCGCGAGTGAAAAAAAAATTGAAATGAACTGCCAATTTAATGTCTTTGCATTTCAGGAATAAATAGATTTTATGATTCGCAATGAAAAATTTAAATGAAATTTGCTAAAACCTGCTATTGATCATGTGAATTTTTGGACATGAGAAAAACTTTTACTTTCTTTCATTTCAATTTGATACGGAGTTTGATGCAAACAAGTATAACAGGATAACATAAGGTGTAATAATTGTAAATACCATACCAAAGTGAAATTTTCCCAAGCGGTGTCATCAAAAAATTCAATGGGATCTCCAAGAACTTCTGATAATTCGAATTTCGCATCTGTCATCGTTTGCTCTTCTAATTTTTGAAAGTTTAACTTTATTTTGACTTTTGAGGCAGATGGTATGCATCCGTTGGATGATGTTTTGACGGGTGTAGTTTCGTTTTCACTTTGCCTTCGTAGGGCACTGAAAAATGTAAGTCTTGATAGTATTAAAAGAACAAGATTTAGATTGCATTTTTTATGCAAATATTGTCTGGTGTTTTTTATACATATGTAAAAACGGTTTCTAAGAGATCAGTTAGATCTTGCTCAGAAAACTTTTTTTAAATATTACCTTATTATGACCTGCTACATATTCTTTAATTTTTTTCTGCTTAAGAAAATTGGGAAAATCAAGCCTATTTAAAACCTAAATAAATAAATAGTTCAATCAACTCTTTTAAAGAGCCTAAAATTTGTGTATCCATGGTGGCATTTGTAAATGCCAAAAACAAACAAACAACAATCTATGATTTAATGTTGGTTTTTGTGGTGCATTTAATTGATGGTAAATAATTTTATTCATTTAATCCTAAGAGGAAAACCTTGCGGAACTCCCGGTTTCGTATAAAACTCGTAAGACAAACTGTCTTTGATTGTACCTTTCGGAGTTCTATCCGACAGGTATTCTTGCAGCAGACGAACAATTGCTTCTTCAGGAACTTTTAATGTCCAAAGTTGGTAGATTAATCAGTCATGGCAAACAGAATGAAATGTCTTTTTAATAGCAATAAATAAAACTAGTTACTTAATTTTACTTTTAAACAAAATAAAAACAATATTCCTTTACCTGGATGATAACGAAGGAGAAACATAATTCAAAATCGATTTTTGTTTCTTTTCACTGCTTTTTTGGGGTGTAGCACTCGCCGACTTACAACTAGATTTACTTGGAGTGACTTTTACAAAATTGTCTATAATTTCAACGTTAAATTTAGCTGCACTTGGAGACATTTCGAATAGTTTCTTTTTCGGAGTCCGTAATTTACGAGGCGATGATTTCTTCAATGATGCTTTTTCCGTTGACTTTTTTGAAAGCGAAGGCGATGAAAAAACGTCAATGCCCCTATTATCTATTTTTTCCGGTGTTCTATTTAATTTGAATGAGCTAGGGTCAGCATTTTCGTTTTTTCTTTTTATGTGCTGCTCTGTACTGGAGTTGTTCGGCGAGAATTTTCTCTTTCGTATCGCGTCTTTTTCCACATTCGTTATGGGACTTAAGACGCGCTCAAACTTTTTACTGTTGACGTCCGGAGTTACCGGTATTATATCTTCATCAGTGTCGATACCAACGATTTGAGTGTTTAACTTACTTTGAGGTATTTTCTTAAAAAAACTGGATATTTTCTGATTCTCCTTTACAACCTAAATGTTACAATTACATCTGTGTCAGTAAACGAACAAAACAGACTTCCATACAAAAAAAAAATATTATTAAGTTTTAATAATATTTTCATGAATTCTTTTTTCAATGTTCTTTCAGAGCATTAGCAGGTGTTTCTAAGAACATTTTATTTGATGTGGACAAAACGACATTTTATACTTACGTTATTCTTTGGTTTAACCTTACTTCTCTTCATTTTATCACATAAACTTTTCTGACTTCTGACAGCTGTTCACATTTGTTTTGCCGCCTTTTTGCCTCCTGTCATTTGACATAAAACGATGCGCACGCGCCAGAAAATTTTATTAATTTATTAGCTAAAAGCACAATTACAAATGTAAACGTTTCTTAGTAATTATCAGAGGCTGTTTGTATTATCCGGGATGGCTGATGTAAAAGCCTATAGGGGACTTTAAAATAAAATACCGGTTTTGTTAGGTTGGTAGCGAATTTTGAATTTTATGTTGGTGTATCTGATATTCAAACTTAAAAATCGAACCAGACGTTAATTCAAACTTTCAAATATCAATTTTCATCAATTGTAATGGCTTATTTGATGAATAATTTCATTTTTATAAGCAAAATGTTTTTCGTAATTTTCAAAAGGGTGTATTTTTGACTACAGATAAATTGGGATCAATCGACTTTTTTTTCCAATTCACGGACCCTGTATAATAATATAGTTTATTAGGCATAATGCTCAAAATTAAATAAAACTTAATGTGGAAATAAAGGAAAGTTCGAGGTTTAAAAATTCAATCAAAATTTTAAATTCCACAAATAGCTAAGATATGTTTCAGCTTACCAAACGTTGAGTACACTTAAAAACATTGTATTTTCGCAAATTTTACAACAAAACCAATACTGTATAGCTCATTAAACATTTATGCACTATAAAACAATTCAGTTTTCAAATTAAATGTCAACGTCAAATTGAAACCAGTTCCCTGCATTACCGGCCATCAGTAAATAAGAAAAAAATCAAATGTCAATTGATGTTTTACAAGTGCGGTGGTATTTGGGGATTACGAATTCGATAAAATTTAAATTTCGGACAGATATACGCGCGCGACGATTGTCTTCGACCGTCAAACGCCGTTTCGGGTCGTAAGTACGCGCACAGACGGAGTTATGGCCAGTAATATGGATGACGAGCAAGCACTGCGAGAATGTGAGGCCTACGTCCAAACGCACAACATCCAGCAAATCCTGAAGGACTGTATCGTGCAGCTGTGCGTTAACAGGCCCGACAACCCTATATCTTTTTTGCGCGAGTACTTCCAGAAGCTCGAAAGGGTAAGTGAAATCGCTTGCGATTTGTAGGTTAGAATTCCTTTTGGGGTACGTGCTTGATCCGTTTTTTCGCCTATTTTTAAGTTGGACGAACGTTTGAATTAATGCGAATGACGTTAGGTGTGCACTGTAGGCGATCGCAGGTCTTTAGGTTAAGTGAGTTAATTACTCATTTAAATGATTGCGGGCAATCGGTTTATTAATTCCAAGTATAGAGAGATCGAAATTGTTTCGTGGAAGTCAGTTTTAGGATGTATTTTCAGTTGTGTTAAAAAATGAGGTTAGTTGACAATTTTGACAGGTGTCAAATTTGACGTTTTGTTACTTAACTTTTAAATTATTTTGAATTCGCCGATACGTTTAACTAAAAGTGCTGATGTTCAAACTAGAAAATCTTATTTTGGAAAAACGTGAAATTGTTTACGCAGAGAGAGTGATTTCGGGTGGTACCCCTAAGACCCTGAAATGGTCGCATCGATAAAACGTTGGAATAGGGGGTGGGTCTATTGACGTCATAGCGCGAGATTTCTCTCCCAGCGGCGTCGCGATGCCAGGATAAGCTCATTCAGGTTCAGTTGGCGCGTTGTGTCCCAGGTCGTGGATCGAACCGGCCCCTCGCACACGACCGGTTTTAACCGTTTCGTTCGATTTTTTTCGATTTAAACCCCCCAAAACAATCACGGCGGCCGTGGCGGCTAAAATGACGCTGACCCTATCGGTGGTAAGTTGAAATTTTGTTTAAGCTGTTATTCTAGACGTAGAAATAGAAAACTGTAAAGTGTTCTACTAAATGTATAGTATATCATTTAGTTCTCAGTAAGTCGAAAAAATTCAAGAAAAAACTGGTTTTGCCGATATCTGTAAGGTTGACAGTTAAACTTCTTTTACTTTCTAAAAAGTTTTCCTTTTCCCCAAGGATTTTTTTTTCAAAAATGTAACCAGTGCAGTGAACTGAAGGCAGAAATAATTGGTAAATAAGTGGTATAGTTTTTGTACCAGCGCCTTAGAAAGAGTTAAAGCAGATAAGAAAGATCAATGATTTCACAGAGAAAGAGGATTTAAAAATTATAACAAAGCTTCAAAAAGAAGTTAAACAAAACTTAGAAACCTGTAATATCTACTTTAATAACTTAGATAATTACCACATTATAAACAAACATCCATAAGCATCTAAACTATACGGTTTAATTAAAACATAGGAGTACAAATCAAACATGCTCATAAGATCAGTCCAGCTCCAAATCCCATTCTAGCAAAGTAATTAAGCTACGTAATCAATACAATACAAACCCAAGTACAATCAAAATTATTTCACATTTAATAACAAAAGAAGAGGTATTCAAGAAGAAGTCAAACAAAGAATAGAATCAGACGGTATACATAAGAGAAGATTAATTATGGGGGAAGAAAGATGGAGGATAGTAACGATATAGAACAGAGACACCATTAAAAACATTATAGAAAAGCTAAGCGAGTCAACGGAAGAAACACAGGAATATAATTTAATTCTAGGGGGGATTTTAATGCAAGAACAGGTAAAAGGGGATGCGGCAGAGCGGTGGATGGAGAGGAACAGGATGAAAGAAAATCGAAGGACATGAGACGCAACAGCGAAGGAAATTACGCCAACGGAGATAAGGTTGGGGGAGTTGACGTACATAGGCCGAAATAGAATTCGTAGTGGAAAGCAGAATAGAATCAGACCATCAGCCAATGACGGTAACGCTAAATGGAAGTTCCAGAAGAGGAGAAAGAAGAAATGAAGAAAAGTATACCGTTAATGTATGGACACATGAAGCAATAGCAAGATATCAACAAAGGATAAAGAGTCAACTCAACGCCGGATGGAATACCTGGAGAAGAGCTAAAGGAAGAAATAATAGCTGCAGCAGTAAAACAAGAGAAGACGAGAGTGCAACAGGTAACAAGGGGAATACGTAGGTGATGGGTGCAGAATGATGTAGGAAGAAAAGCGAAACGAGAAAAATGTTGAGAGATGTAGGAAAGACACCACAAAAATAGATGAATATAAACGGAAGAAAGGAGAATATAAAAACAACCCTGCAAAGAAAAAAAAGGGAAGAAAGCGAAGGCCCAACAATATGAAGAGAAATGAAAGAATGGGAGAATTAATTACGAACATTTCGGGGGACCCGAAAGAAAGAAAAATTGAAAGAAGTAAGAAAGTAGTTACGGACCGAAAAATAAAAGAAATAGACGGGATAACAGTGGATGAAATGACAATACAAGTGAAGGGCAAGGCAGCGGGAACGGACGCAATACAAAATGAAGCCTGGATCAATGGTACGGAGGAAGTAATAATAACACCGATATTTAAAGGGAAGAAGTAAGGAACTATAGAGAAATAACATTGTGAAGTACAGCATTCAGCATCTATGCCATGGTGCTAAACGAAAAGCTAAAGGATGAGATAGAGGGAAAACAGATACTTCCGGATACGGAGACGGGATTTAGAGAGAGAAGAGGATCGATGGATAACGTATGCGTACTCAACAGAAAAATTGACAAAGAACTAGAGAAAAGTGGAGGTAAAATATATGCGTCTTTCATGGACCTGAAGGCGGCTTTCGACACAATACAGAGAAAATGTCTGTGACAAGAAATGCGGAAAGTGAATATGAACGAACACCTTGTAAACAAAATATGTAGAAGAAATACATGAAGAAACGGAAAACATAATAAACGTAAATGGGAAGGAATCAGCAAAGATATGGACGGACAAGAGGTTAAGGCAAGGATATCCCTTAAGTCCAAAGTTATTCACTATACACTGCTGGGATTGAAATCGGTACCATAGCCACGCGCATGTCCCTAGCATAAGACGCCGTGTAGGTCTATTAATCACGCCTCTTATAGCTACTCGATATGTAGGCGTGGTTTCTATTAGATTTTTAAGTATGGGCGTCGTCCGGCGATGTTTTTTTTTACCGATGACTTATGCTAGGGACATGCGCGTGGCTATGGTACCGACTTCAATCCTTCCACTGTATATCTTGAGGATCTAGAGAAGGTACTAGAGAGAGGGCAGACAAGCAGGTGGAGTAGTTATGGGAAATAAAATGTTCTGGTCCAATGACCGCGGCATAAAAAGAATTCCACAAGAAATAAGGGAAATTATTAAGAATTTAAGAAAAATAAAAAAATATATGGTGTTTGGATAGGGTGGTAGGGGAAAGAATATTGAATGGAAATGGGCCAACACAGTTCTGGAGGAGGTAAAGGAATTCAAATTTTTGGGATTTACAATGTAAAGAAGTGGTGGCTTTGAAGCACGTGTGCAGGAAAGGGAAAAGAAGGCGACAGCAATGATGCGTCAGATATGGGGAATACGGCAGAGAATATTCCAGGACGATCTTAGAAAAAGAACTGTGATGTTTGATCGTTTTATTAAAAGTGTAATAATGTATGGAGCAGAGGTGTGGGGTCGGTAAGAACATCAGAAGATGGAAGATTTACAAATAAAATACTTAAAATGGATTTTAGGTTTGGAGGGAAGTACGCGAAAGTATGCAGGATGTCCCGAATTCGATGCTCACCACTGGTATCTTGGAAACGGTAAGAGCTACAGACCCGGTTAAATGGAACAATATGGGGGTGTTTATCTAAGCTGTAGTCCTTCGATTGTTTTTCCAAAAAAATGCATCGCCTACTAGATATCCCGAAAAAACTTAAAATCTGAATATTTTCCATATTATTTATCGCATCAAAAAATTTCGAGGGAAAAAGTTGTAGATATCAAAACATTCTGTAGGGTAAACTATAAAGATATTTTTTACCTTGAAGTGTTTCGGGATATGACCCAAAGTGGTATTTTTTTTAATGAAAACCATAGTTGATTTTGACATTATTAAATTACTTGATATTTTCCCTTTCCGATAAATTACTTTATTTTCCCGTTCCTTTTCAACGGCGGCAGTAAATCAATATTTAAATTTATACCCCGACAGAAAGCAACCTCATAGAACTTTGTTACGCCCACTCGAGCACAATTTCGAGAAGGTGTGTGCTTGACTGCAGTCCATTCTGTAACATACCAAAAAGAAAATGACCGTACCTCAGTAAGAAAAATCTGCACTGAGCGCGGTATGGCAAGGAGGTCGTGCATCGCATTTTAAAGAAAAATGAATTTCACCCCTGCAAAGCAATGATAAGCCAAGAAATGAAGGAAACTAATTATGAAAGGCGAGTTACATTTTGTAGATAGTATCTGGATCAAATTACAAATGATTTGACTTTTCCTAAGAAAATTCTTTGGAGTGATGAAAATCGATTTATAAACAACCGCATTTATAATCGGAATAATTACGGAAATCTCGAAAATAGTTCGACAGTCACGTTTTCAGGA
>JAWQRJ010005739.1:0-10038 GCA_033557515.1 Diorygopyx duplodentatus | reverse complement strand
GTTTTTTAGAAATTTATATAGAATAATATGATCGAAACAATTTTTTGATATCTCGCACAGATTTTTCATTAAAAAATGATAAATGTTCATTGAAAAATATTAGAACTGATTTCTTAAATTTTAACGTCTATATTAAAAAATCGATAAAAAATTCAATTTTCATTTTAGATGTGCAGTTTTTTAGAAATTTATACTGGATATATCATAGCATAATATGATCGATACAATTTTTTGACATCTCGCACAGATTTTTGATTAAAAAATGGTAAATGTTCATTGAAAAATAATTCAAAAATTCAATTTTCATTTTAGATGTGCAGTTTTTTAAGAAATTTATACTGGATATATCATATAATAATATGATGCTCCAATTACTTCAAGTGATGTGGAAAGAAGCTTCCCCCGATATAAAGCTTTGTTTTGAGATAATCAAAGAAGTTTCACTTTCGATCATTTAAAAAAAACATTTATATGCAGTGTAAACAAATGATTTAATATAAACTTAATTAATTGTAAATTGTATCATTTCTAGTCTTTTGTGTATTAAAAAATTTTAGTAAGTATATTACGTTTTTAATAAATATTTCACTTTTTTTGTTAAATATTATATTTAAATATTTGCCGTTTTTAAATAAATAAAGATCCGGGCCCTACTTGTACATGTATATTTATATATACACGATTAGCTCGCTTAATAGTATTAGATTCAGAAGTGATATTTAAAAGTGGTTGGAGGCATCTCTAAATTTGACGGATCTGTTGACGGCAATAGGTTTCAGATATAGAATGGCATCTAGGGTCAACAACCAATAGATATCACGTAAAACATATATTTTATTCAATTCTAAGAATTGCTCCTTTCTCTGTGGGGCCTTCTTCCACAGTTCATAATGTATAAAGATAATTAGTGATTGAAAGGATCATCACTTCCTGAGCGATAAAGCGATGGATTTAAAGATCATATGTACATTTTTTGAAAGATTGGAAATAAAAGGTTGTCCTTCCAATTCGTTATACTAGTTTATTTCTTTCCATTCCTTTTCTTCTGTGCATTTTTCTGTACTTTAATAGCTTAGCTGTCGAAATACGTATCTGCATAGGTATAAAACTTATTGTGCAGGTGAGTGAATTAGCAAACTTTTTACAGGTGACAGTGTAATTTAAATTTTCCTGGTACCGTTACTAAGGTTACAGTGCTATTAATGGCTATGTTTCCCAATGCCATTTCACTAGAAGCAATTTTAACTAAATGAGGTCCAAAAAAGTGTCATGAATACGAAATTTAATAAAAACATTTTAATTTAAAGTGATACTAAAAGAAGATACTGAATACCGCTACGAGACTTTTTTTTAGATAGGTGTGCACCATAGACCGTCCCATTAGAAATATATGGGGAACCGATAAAACTAGAAGTCCGAAAATTTGAATTTGAATATGGTAGGGAGGGAACTAAGCTGGCGGTTCCGGTTATGCCGGAAGTTGACAACAGTTTTGTTAATTTAAATGGAATGACCACAATTTTAATTTTTTTTCCTAATCTATATTTAATTTTCAACAACTTTCGGAAGACGTTTTCCAGGCCTAAACTAAATAGTTTTCGAGATATTAAATTTTTCTCAAAAATTACGCAACCGCAGCAACATTTTGAAAAATCGAATTTTCATAATCAGATTTATGCGAGAATATTCATACTTCATTAACTATTAGTCGGGACTTTGACCTTTTCAGAAATACACCCGACGAGACATTCTTACGTACGTTCTTTCCAAAATTGAATTTTGAAATAAGAAAACTTTAAATGACAAAAGGTGATTTTTTTTGGCACCTACCAAATGTTTTTATCTCATCGAATGTAGAATTAGAATCGTCGCTAAATGGTGTTAGGTACTTAAAATGTATCCTTTTCCGATTATTCAAGGTTTTTCGAGCTCTTGCTGCAAAAGCGATCCCTTGACAATACATTCTTTTATTGTAAATTGAGTTGCCTACCAATTAGTTATCAATTTTGACGTTTATGTAACTTAGATTGGTTGATTTCACATTTAGGGTGAAAAATTAATGCATGTATCATTTGGCAATCGAGTTATCAAGATGTTTCACATCTTTAGTTCTTGACTACATAATATAGTTATGGCTTCAGATTATTTTTATGGTAGTCTAATAAATTACTAAAGAAAATGTTCAAATGTTCAAAAAGCTTCTCGAACTCGATTTTCCAATTCTTCTCGAAAGTTCCCCGGGATAGAATACAGATTGGTTTTGATGTGATCCCATAGATAAAAATCCATCAGAGTGAGGTCTGGCGATCTTGCAGGCCAGTTCCATGTCCCAATCTTCGAAACCATCTGTCTTCGAAGTCATTTATCAATTTATGAGTCACGTGAGCAGTGCAGTGCGCCAGGCTCCATCTAATTGGTGCCAACATGTTTGTAGTTCATTTAATGTTAATGTCTCTAAATGTCTGCTACCACGGTTCTTAGAACTTCCAAATATCTTGCCGTATTTAAAATGTCGCCGTAAAAAAAATGCTGAAATTGGTTGTTATACAACAAACAAGATACGTTGAAACTAAATTTATTTTGAAAGTTCCGATCGTGCGTCACATGAGGATTTTGGTCTGCCTAAAAGTGAAGATTTCGCCGATTAAAAATCCCCTCTCTAGAAAATTTCGCATTGGTGCGAATTTAATATTGGTGTAATTATTAGTTGCCATTTTAGGATACAGTAAGGACTTGTCAACATTGTCAAGAACTAAACATGTGAAATATCTTGATAACACGGTTTCCAAATGATACCTGCATTAATATGAAATCAACCAACCTAAGTTACATAAACGTCGAAATTGATAAGTAATTGGTAGGCAACTCAATTTACAACAAATGAATGTATTGTCAAAGGATCGCTTTTGCAGCAAGAGCTCGAAAAACCTTCAATAATCGGAAAAGGATATTAAATATCTTCAATAATTTTAGGTCCATAGCGTTTAAAAAGGATTTTATTTCTATGTTCGATGAGATAAAAATATTTGGTAGGTGCCAAAAAAATCACTTTTTGTCATTTAAAGTTTTCTTGAAAATTCACCGGGTGAATTTCTGAAAAGTTCAATGTCGCAACTAATGGTTACTGAAGTATGAACATTATCGCACAGGTCTAGTTATGAAAATTCGATTTTTCAAAATGTTGCTGCGGTTGCACAATGTTTGCAAAAAATTGAATTCTCGAAAACGATTAAGTTTAGGCCTGGCAAACGTATTAGGAAAGTTAAATGTAAAAAATTAAATGTAGATTAAGAAAAAAAAATTAAAATTGGGGTGATTTAAATTAACAAAGCTGTTGTCAACTTCCAATATAACCGGAACCGCCAGCTTATTGAAAATATTTTAATCTTTTAGTTTCCTTCCTACGATATTCAAATTCAAATTTTCAGACTACTAGCTCTATCCGTTCCCCATATATTTCTAATGGACGGTCTAATTTCATTTGTTTAATTTTAATCCAATCTTGTTTTTTATGTTATAGCTTTAATTTAGTTTTCACGAATTTTGAACCATTTTAAAGTAATAATTTATATTGACATCTTGTTCATTTTAATTATTATGTATTGTTTCAATTTAATTTGATTTCTCTATCCACGTAGGGAATTATCAGATAAATTTTGCTGACATTTTTATAATAATATAAATTTTGTTATTTTTTTGATTAACAGTTTTGAGTAGAAAATAAGTTTTAATTTAGATTTTATTAAATTATTCTATAGATTTAATTATAGTTTATAACAGTTGATATTCATTTTAATGTCCATTTTTTATTTAATCAAATCTTGTTCATTTTAATGTTCGTATTATTTAATGTTTAAACCTAAATTGTTTTTTTTGTCATTATGGTGAATTATCAGAGAATTTTGCTTAAATTAATAAAAGTTTCTAAATTTTTTGACAATTTTGATGTCCATAAATACGTTTTGGTGTCCATATCAATAGAACTTGACGGATTCTATCAATTCATACTACTTAATACACAAATTTTCTGATTAGTGTACCAAAGCTCTCTGATGCTTTAAATATTTATAATTTATGAAAGCCAAATTATGCTTTAAACTTTAAACAGGGGCAAATTGTCTAGATAATGTCTTAATTTTAAGTTATTAAAAAAATCATTTTATTCCAATAATGAGTTGCGGCATCGTTGAGACGATTGATACCTGTTAGTTAAAAACTTATGTGCATGTACGTTTTGTGGTTTTGAATTTTGAACATTGACGAGTGTAAAAGCGTACGCTTAATTATGCCAAAATTTAGGGAGTAGTATTTCAAAGGGTCAGGCTTTGAACCCCCTTAAGTATGTGTTTGAAATACAAATTTGTATATTGGTAGGTTTGTAGAGTGTTGCCCACAAAAGACGATTCTAAATTTTCGTGGGTAATATGTGTAAAATTTCGTGTCTATCTCTGTGTACTTATTGTAATTTTTTAAGGTAAAGCTTACTGCTTGATACACAACCAGATTTGAACCGATTGCTTTTTTTTAAATTTTGTTGGCTTTGGAAATATGGTTTGATTAGGAAGTAAAACCACTAAAATAGTTATTTCTATCCCTTCATGCTAAACCGCACTCTTTTGCTTTAATTTCTCACATAAGCTGCCCCACATATTTCTATTTTACTTTTTAATTTCAATATTCTCTAATTATAGCTGAAGCTTCCTTCTTATTTATTTGGTACACTTCACCATTTTTTTTTTCAATAATTCTGGAGTTTAGAAGAAGTTTTATTTATCGATACCAATTATATTATTTTGACACTTTTGATTTTACCATCCTGTAGCATAAAAATGAAATAAATCATTTTTAGTATGCAGGTGCAGTTCAATTTTTCGCCGACTTGGATAAATCTCTTGGAAATTATGTAGTAGATGCTGACGGAAATGCCATCTTGGATTGCTATACACAAATAGCTTCAATGCCTTTAGGATACAACTACCCGTCATTGTTTAACGTTTTTAAAGATGAATCAAAGCTGGTATGCACCTTTTAAAATGCAATCCCCCGTTTATTAACCGATTGTTTTATAGAAAATTCTTCTAAACAGGGTCGCTTTAGGTGTTTTTCCCCCGGTAAACTGGCATTGCTATCTCGACGAGACTTTAATGAGTGTCGCGCCAAAAGGCCTGTGCAACGTACAGACGCAAATGTGCGGTACTTGCGCAAACGAGCAAGCGTTTAAGAACATCTTCATATGGCACGCCAAGCAAAAAAGAGGTTCCAAGGGATTTAGCGAAGAAGAATTAAAGACTTCTATGCTGAATAAACCACCCGGTTGCCCCGAAGTTGCTATCTTGTCCTTCCACGGTGGTTTCCACGGAAGAACCACCGGTTCATTATCGGCCACGCGAACAAAACCGATCCACAAGCTGGATTTCCCGTTGTTGGGGCACTGGCCGGCCGCCAAATTTCCACAGTACAAGTATCCTTTGGAAGAGAACCAGCGAGAAAATCAAGAGGAGGATAAAAAATGTTTGGCGGAAATAGAAGAGATTATTGAGCGGCAAGAGAAGCAAGGGATACCGGTTGCCGGGGTCATCATCGAGCCGATTCAATCAGAAGGCGGGGACAACGAAGCGTCACCGGAGTTTTTCAAGGAGTTGCAAAAAATTTGCAAGAAAAATAAGGTGGCGTTGTTGATGGATGAAGTGCAAACTGGTTGCGGGACGACCGGGAAGATGTGGTGTCACGAATGGTTTGATTTACCTTCACCTCCTGATATTGTGTGCTTCAGTAAGAAGATGCAATTTGGAGGATATTATCATACAGAGGAAATGAGGTAAGTAGTAAAATTTTTAATTGTTTGTCCTTGGTTTAATTAACTGACTTTGTAGGTAACTGTTATATTTGCAAAAATATTCAACGTTTGGTCTTTTGCAATGTTTCTTTTCTGTTTTGTTTTACTCATTTTTATGATATCATTTTTAAGGATATCCTTTTAAAGGATATCCTTTCATGAAGCTCATTCACATAATTCCCTACTTCTCGAAACAGATTTGCTAAATTTGTTGAAATCTATTTTATAAATATCTAATCCCTTCACCTACTGGTCAGCAGTGCTTCTAAGCTGCTGATTGTTGAAAGCTTTGTAATTTGAAAGATATATCTGTCTGTTCCAAACATAAAGTTAGAAGCGATCTTATAAGAATGCTGTCCAATACCTACAAAGTGAATTTCAAAATGAAAAGCTAAATCCTCATACAAATGATAGAAAGTTTTTTTATGAATGTTACTCAAGATGTCTAATTCTTCTGTACAAATTTTTAGACCAGATTTACCATACAGAGTTTTTAATACATGGATGGGGGACCCAGCTCGACTTTTCATATTGGAAGAAGTGCTGAAAGTGATTAAAACGCAAAACTTACTCGAAAGTGTAAGGGAAGTTGGTGATTATACTAAATGTGGACTAACTCAGCTCTGCAAGGAATACCCTGACATTATTAACTCTGCGAGGGGGCGTGGATTACTCCTTGCTATAAACGCAAAGGACAGCAAAACCAGGGATACCATTCTGGCCAAGTTGAAAACAAAAGGTACCTTAAATATTACTTCAATAAATTAAATTAAGTTGAAAAAATCATCCAGGAGGATGACGAAATAAAATGGAATATTAGATTAGCTATCAAAATTGGTTTGATTCTTAGTTTTTTTGATCATGCAACATATTCTCTACTTTAAAATACATAATTGTTTTTTCAGGAATTTTGGCTGGTGGTTGTGGAACATTAGCAGTTCGTTTACGGCCTGCTTTAATTTTCCAATATCAACATGCTGATGTTTTCTTGGATACACTTTGTGATGTGCTAACTGAACTGCGTTAATTTTTTATCTATTATAAAATTTTGATATTATTTTTTATGATTGTTTGCCAAAAGTATCAATAGTTAAGTTGGGTGTATGGTGCAGAGTACGGAATAGTTGTCTTCCAATTAAGTCCATCCTACAATAACAAATTTTCTAAATGGATGAGGTCATTGTCTATCTTTATATATTTTTCTGTTTATATTTATATGTTATAAATATATGTTTAATGGAATTAATAGTGTTTTTTTAAACAATCCAGGATTTTTTGCATATTACGCCATTTAGCAGAAACAATTTTTTTTTTGTGGGATTACTGGGTGGGGTATTTATTGAAACAATATGGATTTGATATCTACTGTGATTTATTTTCCTAAAAAATCAAAATCAAATTATCAACTTTAAACAAAAAAAAATCGGCAACAACCTTTTTAGTCTCTTAAATTAGATAAAATTAAAAAATTAATGATTGAGTTTACATTTAGAACTATAACACATATTCGGTAAATTTATACAGGTAGCAGATCACAGAATTAATAAAGTACAAAATATATACACCATGTTTATATACAAAAATATTTGTATATAGTGATTGGAGTATGGAAAGGAGGTTTGACCCCGAAAAAGTAAAGTGCTTGATTACTGTTGTATTTTATTATTGTTTGAAATTTTATTGTAACTACGGCAACTAAATTGGCATTAAGTTTCACAAAATATGTTCATAAGTTTCTCCCAAACTGATTTTGGCACAGCAACTGAGCAACATCAAATATTCTTTCATTATTAATTTTTTAAGTTATTTAGTATACAAAAGGAGAGTATTATCTTTGGGAGTTGGTATATTTTGATACCATGGGTGAAGTAAATTTTAATTGTATTAATTTGTGCATTATTTAATTATTATTTTTTAAATTCTTCTGTTAATTAATTAACAGAAGAAAAAATCGTAAAGCTTTTAAAAGTTTTACAATTTTCTGCTAAAATATTTTCCTTGTCTTGGTTGGTATTTTATCATATTTCATTTAAGTACCTTATTTTCTCGGATTGAATTCCGCCAAACCTCTACAAGAATATATATATTTTTTCAAGTAATTGAGTAAATTTTTCGAGTAATTTTTTTTTTACTTTTTCACAACAGATGTGCCCTTATCATTCGAAGGTAAATATAAATACATTCAGATGGTTTTAATAGAAGTATTTCTGCAAATGGTAATATAAAACACCGAACAGCAGCATTAGATTAACGAACATGGTGGATGCAGCACAAGGAGATTGTACCGATTCCATAAATCCATCCACAAGTTCCGTGAACCTTTTATGGTCCGCACATTTAGTGTGCTTTATGTGCTCTGTCATGCACATTCTGATGTTACCAATGTCTCTGTTGGAAAAATCATATTAAAGTTATTTTCATGAAAAAATCAGGGTTAGAGCTAAATTTATTGAAAGGGTCCTTCTGTACCAAAACATCACCAAAAAGGATGGATTTTTCAATCTTTTTTTATATTTTCTTCATCGATCAAATTTTGTACAATGATACAACAAGTTTAGTGGAATTGCGGGATGTGACTATTTGGTGCGGAATGACCCAATAGTACTTATAATATAATAGTACTTACTGGCATAAAGATTCTTTTTCAATAACCATTTGACCATTTTCGGTTTTATGTCGATCCCCTCTCTGCATGCATGCCTTGAAGTTGTGACTGCTTTGAGAACTGTTTAGACACTTCAGACCTTCTACCAATCCAAAATCTATGAGAGCAACAAAAAAGGAAGTTATATCTAGCTGTAAGTACAATCCAACATATAAAAACATAGCATACATGAATTTTCACTTGGGTATATGAAAATTTGGAAATTTATTTCTGCAGTAATAAAATAATAAAAATTAAACCAGTTAAACTATTGAAATATTTCTCAGTGTATCATAAAGATTTTTTTTTTATTTAAATGCACTTTGAAAAACAATTTTTGACGAATGATATGATATGCACTTCTTTATTTAATATTGTAAAGGATTTTTGTACACAAGAGAGAATATATTGATAACCAAATAAAAAAGATAGAGGAAGAAGAAATAAACAGAAACTCCAAAAGATTCTACAAAAAAATCAGGGCAAAATAAGGTATATAAAAGCAAAGTGAGAAGAATAAAAAATAAAGAAGGAAGAACAGTGACGGAGGAAGAAGAATGTAAAAAGAATGGATGGAGTACTTCAAGGGACTGTTAAATGAACCAGGAGAGCAGCTTAATTATGAAATTGCGACAGATGATGAAGAGGAAGCTGAAATGAAGACCGAAGAACCGACAAGAGAGGAAGTGGATGAAATCATTGATAAAAGTCGAAATGGAAAAGCACCGGACAATGATGGAAAAAAATATGGACAGAGGAAAAAATGCCAGCGGAATGGGAAATGAGACAAATCGTAACAATACATAAAAAAGGGGACCAACAATTATGTAAAAACTGCAGAGGTATTACACTACTAAACGTCGCATATAAAATACTATCCACCATAATTCAGAAGCGACTGCTGACCAACATCAAATAGGACAAAATAGGACAATACCAATGCGGTTTCATCAAGGGAAAATCTACGGTAGATGCTATATTCATGCTCAAGCAAATTATGGAAAAAACTTATGAGTATAAATTGGAAATAGAAATGCTTTTCATCGACTTTCAACAAGCATTTGATTCGATCAGGAGGAATAAACTAATGCAAGCACTTGGGGAGTGGAAAAGAAAATATGCCGATTAATAATGATGACTATGAGTAACACGAAAGCCAACATTAAAACATCCAGAGGAGAAACAGAAAGCTTTATAACCAATAAAGGAGTGAGACAAAGAGACGCCCTATCGGCAACATTGTTCAACATAGCTATAGAATATGTAATGAGAAAAATAAATAAAGAGAGTCTCAGATTAGGAGGAAGTCAGATAATTGCATATGCGGATGATATAGTTATTGCCACTAAAAGAAGAAAGATAATGGGGAAAATTTTAAAAGAAATGGTAACCGAAGGAGAAAGAATGGGCTTAAAAATTAATAAAGAGAAAACAAAAATAATGCGACTGGGAAAAGGAAATGGAAGGATAAAAATTAGTGGTTTTGAGTTTGAAGAAGTGGATAAATATAAATACCTCGGTGTAATAATATCAAGTACAGGAGAGAGAACACTAGAAA
>JAWQRJ010005738.1:0-10039 GCA_033557515.1 Diorygopyx duplodentatus | reverse complement strand
CAACAGAGTAAATATGAAAGGCGTCCACCAAAAGCACCCTTTCAGATAACATCAATGCAATATATCTGCGATAATATATAATTGATAAATTTTCAAAATTCGCCCAAGCATATGGTTAAAGATAAAAATGCTGTAACAATTGCAAGTAAACTAACCGATTTCTTTAGTAAATTCGGAATACCACATGAAGTAATAAGTGACAATGGAGTAGAATTAAAATGTGTAAAAATAAAAAATGTGTATTTGATAGACTATCAAAGCACTATTTATAGTATAAATACCAATAGTCGATAATCATGAGTATCAATACTATGAGTTGTATCCGTTATGAAAGAAAATTGTAATAGATTAAGAGAAAACGAATTCTTATGTTTTAATCAGATCAATCATTACAATAAGGATAAATGTGAATTAAAGATTGCAACTCATGGAGATGTGAGAATGTGCTTTTCGTGAATATATATATATATATATATATAACTATTGTAATATTAAAAGATTCATTGAGAATAAAAGAAATTTGCGGTAAACTAACAAGAATAATGATACTTAAAGGCGTATATCAAATTATAAACAAAAATAAATATAAATACGATATAAATGGAACTATAATACAAAATTACTTTAAAATAGATAATGCCCCAAGAAACTTTGTAACGCAAGTTAAGTTAACTAATATAACAATTTGCCCGAGACCTTTGCCCGACTTCGGGATGACTAAGGGCTATTATTATTATTATTATTATTATATAACAATTGAAAAACAACCGAAACTAGTGTTAGACAACGATTGTAAACAATAAAATACCTTACTTAGAGATAAACATGAATAGAAGTAAGGTAATGCTTTGTATGATTGTTGTAATAATTATAATTATTGTTTGGACTTTTGTTATGAAACGATTGTTAATAATGCGCAAAATGTATAAGAAGAAAAGTTCCGCTAATTCCGACGTCCAGGAGGAAGTCGAAGCTAAGAGGGGGAGAGTTATATTCCCACACTCCTGAGATAGAGGATAAACAATAGAGAAGACCCAGAGAAGATGCGAAGTCAGCACGAAGATACAAAAAGACTATGAAAGCCAACCGAACCGTTAGAGTCGTTAGACGATAATTCTAACTATTATAACTTCGAATCTACAAATAAATAAATAAACTTAGACTAACTCAGTTCAGTAGTTTTTAAAAACCTTTTTGAAAGCATAATCACTGAAGTGAAAACCCTAACTTATATTAAGTTATTTTATTTTCGCCACTATTATTTATTTAAACTACTTTCTACCACGCTGTTTTTTTTCCTTTTTGTGCCCGTCCCACATTACCTCGATGTCCAATAGCGTTCAAGTCCTCAGAAAACGTCAAGTTCTGTAGGAATATACCGGGAATGTTCTCGAGTTTGGTCACTTAACAAATTCCCAATTATCCGACTCTAATTGCCGGTTTGTACTCAGAATCCGGAATTAAACTTGACCTTCCCAAATTATGCTCCAATCCGATTCTAATTCTTTATACAATAAATAACCGAAGACAGACAAAGGGAAAGAAACTGGGGAAAATAAGAAAGAGAAAGGGGTAAATAAGAAAAGGGACTAAAAAAAGGGGAAGAAAAGGGACCTTTCTTGAAATATAAAACTATGGAATACCGAGGTTGTAAATTTCGGCATTTGCCGAATTTTGTATTCTCGTTTATTTCCCAGATACTACTTTTGCTATATTGGTATCTCTTAACTCTAGAACTAAAATATTTTACAAATATTTTAGCTTTCTTCTTAAATAATTTCTATTGTGGTTTGTAATAGTTTATAATGTATTTATTATACAATGAATTATGAAATTATTATTTAGCGAACCTGTCACCACAGATAAAGTATTTGGAACATTGTGCAAGTTATCATATTTATTTTATTTTATAAAACTATGCCTAAATCATATGCCCTAAATTACACATCCATCGTTACATTAATTACAAATAAAAGGTCCGCACTGTGTTTGTTAAACTCCAGTTTAAATCGGCTTTTTATAGGTCCTATGCACATTCACATTTTGCGTTTAATAAAATGACAATGTAAATATTTTCCACTAAATTTAATACTAACAATGTATTCAACATTTTTATTATGAAGCTTTTGGGGCACGTCAGATAGGTGGACAAAATAGGTGGTTCAAAACAAAAGGATAACGTCAGCGAATACAACGGAATGATATGAAGGACGAGTGTTACCAGAAAAAGAAAAATATTCACTCGTTCTCGAAATCACACAATTCCCCTATGCAATGTATTTTCTTGCTTCTAAACTGTTCCTTTTTGTTCTTTGCTAAGGCTAACGAACGAATAGTAATTGTATTGTTTGTCCTTACGCTTGTGATTAATTACATAAAAGGATAACATGCATTTCTCAAAGCTTAAAATGTGCGAGTGAGGTATTTGTTTTATGGTGTTAAAAGCCTTTTCTAAACTGCTGAGCGTAATTAAATCCTCCTTTGATCGCCTAAAAAGAAAGCACCTGCACTTTACAGGTCAGTATCCCAAAAGAAAGCAAAAAAACACTCTCGTTCCTAACGTGAAGTATCGTTGTTTTCTGCTTTGTTCAGTACCGCAGAAAAACAAACAATTACTTGTGTTTCAGAGGGAAATTTTAATTAAAGGGTATTCGGGACCGCGAAACGTTCTCTGGTGGCCTTTTTTTTCGCCCGAAACATCGCCTCCCCAGCGATCGTTCCAAGCGAAACAAATGCTTGCGTCCAGAGATTAACTGCTCCGCCAGGAAGTTGGTATAAATCTAGTCTGGCCGTTCGTTGCGCCGAGTTTCCTATCGGAAAGTGGAGCTGCTAATTTCGTAGTGTGGGATCGGGCTTTTACTCGTAGGCTTTTGGCGAGTTAAACGTTCAATTTACGAAATTAGTTGTGGGATTTACTCATTAGAGCGTATATTTTATGGAATTCTTTGGGAAAAAGCTCGCAGCAGCCGTCTGCAACACCAAAAGAGTTTTCTCCTATTCTATCCAAGAGAATTTATGTTTCATGTTTACGTTGAAAATCATTTCAATGCTTAATATTAATAGTAATATAGCAATCAATAATATGAATAGCAATATCATAAGTAATGAGAAGAAATTTTGGGAATTTACTGAAGGCAGAATCAACGAAAGGGTTGGATTGGGTGTAGACTATAATGAAAGGCGGAGAACACAAGAGACATAATGACAAGGAATCATAGAGATAATTGAACTAAAGCATGCAATATGGAAATTCAAATTCAATCATATGGTATTCGAAGGAAGCAAATTATTGCATGAGTTTATTTCAAAGATCCAATAAACAAAACAGGAAATTTAGCAAACATTAGGATTATCTAATTATCTATATTATTTATTTTTATTTCTTGACCATGTTCTGTAATCAGAAGGCACATCTTCTACACAATTACTGCTGAATTTTGCAACTATAATCTGCTCCTCCATTTTCTAACACAGCTATATATTTTTCTAGGTGTTTTTGTCGTTATTTTCTGCAATATCCTCTAGGGAGCTCCTTTTAATACCCATAACTTTCAAATATTTATTGTCGACTTCTAGAGTGAAGTGCGTGCCTCGATTTTCAAATCGCTATTGTCTCTGTATACTTTATTTTCCGATCCGTCTCTTACCGACGATACTGTCCAAACACGCTAGGAAAATATCGATGAGAAATTGCTGAGTATATATCTTCGGTTCTATAAATTTTACTTTTATTGGTGCAGCTTTAAACCCAACTTGTCATCGTTTAATATTTGCACGTGCGCCGTGCTTCGCGTGTTACACAGTTTTACGCTACCAGGTAAATCGTTTCGTACAAACTTCTGTATTCTGTTTCGTTTTTCTTTTCGGAGAAACGAGTCAGTTGCATAATGGTTGCTTTAGAACTGTAGGGTAGGTCCTCCAGGTCTTCAGGCCACAGTTCCGAAGCAAGCAGTGACTCATGTTTCGCTTATCTACGAGACAGGCGGCATTCTCTGCGTGAAAAGCATGTAGCAATCAAGTCAGCCGTCGTCTTTTGGTGCACGAAAGTTTCTACGATAGCAAAATAGAAGGGCAGACAAGAATAAATGCAAAACTTTCGCAAGTACTCTCCTGAACCGGGGAACTGTAGCGAATGACTCTACTAAAGTGTTCAACTTCCTCCGAGACAAATCGGTGTCCAAAGAAAGTAAGTGTATGTCCAGAAAAGCCGGAGCTTAATCGATAGTCTGAAAGGCTGTTCAGTTTGAATGAACGTCGCTTGTAAACGTTAATTAACGAGACTTTTAACGAAATCTGTGGGGGATTTTGAACAAAAAGTGTAAATAGAAAATATTTTTGGATATCGTAAATATAACACTTCACCTCATCATTTCACATCACAAGTTTTTAGAACAAGTTATTATAATTAGCCTTTATTTCTAATACACTTTTTACATTTAATAACCAACTATTAGCATTTACAACGTTTCAATTACAATCAATTTAAGTTAAAGTGATAGGTCTTTTATTAAATGAACGCTCAACGTTCCCCCAAGGTTTATATTCCTATATTCCTGGCTTTTTCCTGGTGTCAATTTAAAGTCGTCTGTTCATCTTTTTCTCTGTCTCCTCTGTTTCTTGCATTTCCACTTGGAACCAGCAGTTTTGAGCATCGATTTTAAAGACCAATTTCAACACCACTTTCAATACAATATTTAAAAAACTATCTTTTGTAAATCACTCACCTCTTATCTTGTTGTTATCTTATTCGACAAGGAATTCAAGAATGTAATAATATTTTTTTTTGCTGAAATGAACTCCAGGATCATCTAAAATGATTACCAGTTTAGATTAAGAAAGGGCACCTATATTACACTTCGGTATGAGAAAGAACGATAAAATCAGCAGGAAACTTTGGAAATTAAACTATCAAACTTTACAGTCTGCTCGTCACGTATCTCAAGTAACTATACGATCAGAAATTATTGTCTGAGACTATTAGGATAGTCTGGAAACTTTGCGGAATTTCATTTAGATTTCCCACACCCTCGGTCTACAATGCCGTACTTATTTTAGTGGAATCGCCCAATCAAGACGTTTAATTACCTGGAAACTCGCATAGGGCTCCACCCCCGCCTTAAAAAAGTCAATAAAAGTAAAGAGTTTCTAGCAACGACACTAATAACAGCAATGAAGAACTATGGTACAAGTTTTCAGTAGTTTTCTTTTGCGTGGCCTATTCTAAACTTATTTTTTTGAAAAATATACCTTACCTCAATTGCAAAGCAGATAGGTAACCAGGATAAGTAATTAGAATTGTAAAGAATTAATTGTATAGAAGCTCAAAAATGAACGTTAATTGAAAAACGGTGAGCAATTTTCTAAATTCTGCAGAGCGGACACTGCCGCCAAACTATTGTGAATTGAAAAGTTTCCCTAAAAGTTTTCAACGAGCTTCCATCCGTATTTATTTCCAAGAGATATCGCTTTCCGGGTAGACAAGATATAATTAAAAGGACTCCAGTTTCCTGTAGCTGCCGACTACTTTTTGTGCTTATCTACTGCAGTTAAATAATTACGAATAATTACTCCTCTTCAGTTGCTCTTTTTGTAACGACTCGACAATGGAGTTTCAATGTTACTCAACGTTAATAGAGGTGGTTTAATGGAGGTATAAAAAGAATATATCGGTTGATATTGTTTTGCAAACGTTTAATAAACACAGCGCTTTCACGTGTCAGACCCTCTTCTCACCTTCAAGCTATTGTTCGGTATTTTAACCTTCATCCTTCATAAAGCGCTATTATATACACATTCGGGGTAAAACGGAAGTGCTCAGCTCCGCGTTTTCATTGCATTCGGTACGAAATATAATAACCGCGGGATCTAAAATTTTACTGTATTCGATAACGACGCATATTGCTTCTTGAAATTTCAATTTCGCTTTGGATTAAAAATACAATTTTAGAAACGAAATTAAACGACAAACGAAGCGTTTGCCAGCTTTCCATAAAACGGTGCATAAACTCCGGGCTCCGGGCACTAGATTCGCTCTTTCTAGAATTAGGATGAAGTTCAGACGTAGTTTGTTGGGTTTTATGGCTCCAGAATTCGTTTCTACTTAAACAGAAAGTTTGCTTATTAGGTTTTATGCGGTGATGAAAATATTAAGGGTCTATTTTTAAAACCTAAGTTGTGAGGTATTAAAGATTATTTGTTTTCGGGGAAATAAAGACAAACCTTACGGAACGGAAGAAAAGATTGAAACATCTATTTCATCCAAAATAAAACATTATTTTGTGAGTATGAATTAGAAGGTATCATAACAATAACTGAATACGAATACTTCTGGCTGATTTTAAGATTAAGGAATTTGGAAGTTGATAATTCTGACTGACTCGTTATTCTGTGGAATATCTCTCAACCAATTTTTGCTGTAAAATATCTAATTGTTTGTTAAGGTAAATGGTCTCCTAAAACGTAAATAAAAAAGCATCAACCGACCATCTAGTTGTCTGTGTTTGCGGTTTGCTTGGCTCTGAAGTAACTTCACACTTAACTGAAAGGTAAATTGTCGCTGTCACCACTATAGAGGCGGCGAAACCGCCCAAACTGTCTGCGGCTTCGACCTGTCGCCGCCATAGTCGTATTGGACGCGTGCAGTTATTTTGAGAGAACTCGGCAAGTTGTATGGATTCTCTGTCGGGGAGGAGTAGTTCTTGACACGGTTACTGCGAGCTTAAAGCGTGCGATGCAAGAAGCTACGAGGTAATTAGACAACTTGGGAATTGCCCTGTTATAATAGAAGGTAATGTCTCAAAGCCTTCCTTAATTTATCTTTAATTTAGTCGAGTGGTCCTTATAACCAAATCAAATTAACAATCTAGACTTGCCTTTACAAACTCCCGCAATACCGAGAGAAACTCGCTTGATTGTGAGGCGAGAGGACCGACAAAAAATATTTGATTAAAGTCCGTCGCAGTTATGCTATTGTATAGGCGGTAGAGGTAGGTTTGACAAGCTTGAAGTGTTATTGAATTTACTTTCTAAACTTGGGGACAACAAGAAATACTGTCTCTAAAATATTTCGTCCCAAAGGAAAATATCTACACGAGTGTTTGCAGTGGTAATTTTAAAGAACTATTATTTTTATTCCACAGCAAGCTTTACAGGTAGTGCTTTGTTCATCGGTTGCACATGATTATTTAGTGTTATTGAAATGTTAGTTTAAATACCCTACCTGTATACAGTACCATACGCTGTTTATCCGATACTCGATACATCGTTTCATAGAATGCATAGTCATTAATATCATTGTCAACTAACGCGAGGACCAGTGTGTATATGTGCACAGTAATTAATATCAATAGCTATTAGGGAGATATGATTATATTGGTAGGCATGTTGGTATGTATTGGTGAGCATAAATGAATAGTACGGAAATTGACTAATACGCTAATCGGATATTAGTTGCTAATTTCCTTACGTGTCTAATAATTCTATATGTTGGTCTAATTTGGTATCCCAAAGCTTCTAGGATTACGATTAATATTTTTTTCTTGTATGCAATTCGCACTAAAGCAAGTGATTTCAATTTAAATATTAAGCAAGGATAAGGATTTCTGTCACGATTGTTGGTTGTTGATTGTTGGTTCCAGTGCAAATAACACATATTTGAACGTGATGTCAAATAAATCTACTGGGATTTGTCCTTTGGGCAAATAACGACTTATGTCAAAACCATTTCCTCTGTGCATTATTTAGTTATAAATAATTCACAGTTCCCGTTACAGGCCGTTTGAACTTTTTTGCCTAATCCTTCAAGATGTATCAAAATCTCACCATCAAAGTTGTAGACCGAATACAATAGTTTCTCTTCATACCTTTAAGGCAAGAGAAAATAAAAAGTATCGCTATGTTTTATATTATGTGGGTTCGGATAAAGTTATTGGGCAGATTTATGGTCGGAATGTTCTTCTTTTTGGAGTACAGGGAGATACTTGCGGACAGTTTTAAGGTTGTAAAATCCGCAGTTTTAAGAAGCAGAGTGATGCTTATGATATGAGTTGTAAAAGTGCAGAGCGTGTGATAAAATTTTCATGCGTTGCCCATTACTGTTTCATTGGCGATAAAACGATTTTTAGAGTGTTTTTTTGGTTTAACGGACAGACAACTTTAAGGGCACAAAATTCGTGTCTGTAAATAAAACTGAGTAGTTGTAAACTTTTTAGTTAATACACGAACGTAGAACTCCAAACGTCCTTTACAGTTGTACTCACAGGTTGTTTCGAAAATCTCACTCTAAGCATCGGTAATGGGCCAATTTGAGAAGTGCATTACGCCCTTTAGTGCACCGACTGGGATATAAAACAAACTGATAACCCAATCTTACTTGCTTTGTCGCTTTGGTAACGCGTCATTATTTCGAATGTAGAAACTGCGCATGCCATCGTAACTGCAGAGGAATGGTCTTGTTACTTATTTGTAAGCACTGTTTAATAATATAATGTAAACACGAGCTACTTGAAACTATGCAAACAACAATGTAAGCGAAGATGTCAGCGTACGCTTCGAGTGCTTTAATCACGTAGCACTCGAATGATTAAACATTATTATCCTTTACAAGGGAAATGCAAACGGTTTAGCAACCCGTCGAACATTGAAAGTCTGAGAGTTTTGCCGTTCGAAAATCGCTACAAGTCATCAACTGCACCTGTGACTTCGAAATTAAGTCCATCTCAGCGAAGGACCTTTCGTACAGATGGCAACACCTGCGCCTTCAGGGACGCGACAACTCGTCGACCGACGCGAGTAGTCTGCAAACTATCGACATATCTTAAAGCGTTAAGATAGTCCTTCGCGGAGCTTTCAGCAAAATTAGCAAACCCAATCCGGCCCTATTCACTTATTTAGTACCCATTTTGTACTAATTTGTACCACTAATAATAATTTTGTACCGCGTGCCATTTCGAAAAAAAGGGTGGCGCTGCTTGCTTAATATTAAGCTAGCAGGACCCCAAGCAAAAAAAAAGAAAAAATGGGTTCCAAAGGCACAGATGGCAAGATCTGAATTTGTACTAATTTGTACCACCAAAAAAAAATTCAAAACTGATTTATTCCCATGCCAGCAACCCCTAATTGATTTGAACCCTATTACGCTTAAGAGTAAAGTACCCTTTCTAACGAGCAGAATCAATCGCCACTCGCACATTAGACTCATGCGAATTTGTACCGATGATATTCCCAGTTTCAGATTTTGTACCCTTGCCGTTCTTGAGAAACCACCCCCACCCCATATTAAGTATAAGAGTAAAGTACCCTTTCTAACGAGCAGAATCAATCGCCACTCCCATATTAGACTCATGCAAATTTGTACCGATGATATTCTAAGTTTCAGATTTTGTACCCTTGCCGTTCTTGAGAAACCACCCCGCCCAATATTAAGTATGAGAGTAAAGTACCCTTTCTAATGAGCAGAATCAATCGCCATTCGCACATTAGAGTTACGCTAATTTGTACCGATGATATTCCAAGTTTCAGATTTTGTACCCTTGCCAGTCGTTGCCAACTCACCCCCGCCCCTTAATAATTAAGTATAATTTCAAATGATTTTTTACTGTGGAATCTAGGATGGATATAAGATTATATTAATATGAAAAGTTTTCGCGCAGTAACCATATATGCAGCAACCGTTTTCTTTTATGATTCAGTATAAAATTTTGAAAACCAATTTCAATTTTTTTGAAAAATTGGTGTTCCATAGGATAGAAGCCGACACACCACAATTCAACATTACTATTAATCAAAATAGTATACAGAACGTTTTCTTATAACCAACCCTATACTGCCGACAAAAAAACAGTGAAATTATGTGAATTAACTGCATTTTAGCACTTAATGTAACACAGGGTGTGAAAAGTTGTCACCAAAAATTGTTAAAATAGCGACATTGTGATCAGAGAAAAAACATGCCTCTGATGTTGAAAAATCACACAGTTCGTATTTAGAATCAAGTGGTGTGGCTCACTCACACGACTTTCTCTCACCTAACCCCCCGACC
>JAWQRJ010005737.1:0-10039 GCA_033557515.1 Diorygopyx duplodentatus | reverse complement strand
ATATCCTTCAATTCATTCACTTGCATTTTCAGGTCAGCATTTTCTTTTCTTATTTCTCCAAGCTCCGCTGTTATATTTCTCAGGAGATTCAACACTTCATTTCCTTGTATTTGCTTTTCTGCTGGGTGCAGTTTTTGTTGCAATTTTATTTCCCGCCTCATTTATCATTTCGTTGGACCTTTTTATCTTACTACTCTTTTCAAATACCGTCGCTTCTGCTCTCTGTCCCTCTTCTCTTTTTCTCTTAGAGAGCTCTGTAATGCTTCCTACGCTTGCCGTTCGCGCTCTTTTCTCCTCGGTTCCAGTTATCGACATAATGTTACTGCTTGGGGTTTTGCCTCGTAGATGGCGCTGTGTGTTGTTTATCTGTCTTTGCCTATTTTTCTTTATTCTTTATCCTATAATCTTTATTCTTGATAATGCAAAATGATGACCATTCATCAGTACAGATTAATATTGTCAAAGAATGTAATTTTTGCTTCCATTTCCAACCCTCTTAGTAATTCTACTTTTCAATGCAAAAAGCATCATAACATAAAAATGTAGATAATGAATTTTAATTTTATTATAATTTATGTAGAATATTTTTAACTATCACTTCATACGCCTCTCTAGAGTTAACTGTACCATAGACTTGGATATATTTTGTGGAGTTAATTTTTTTGTACAACATGCAATAATTTAAGTAAATCAAAACAATGCACAACTTCAGAATTATGTCTTCCAATTATTAAAAATAACTACTTCTCGTTTTATAGGTTTCCTTCAGTGTTAAACAATGACTGAGGGAAGCTTAAAAGACTAAAGTTCCCATTCCTGAAAAAAAACAGCATATACTCCATTCGTCGTAATGAATGTGATAAAATTTACATAGGTTAAACTGGACGAAACCTGGGCATATGTATCCATGAAACCCAAGCGAAACCTAATTCAACTTTATAACTTTAAATATACACAGAGGATTGCAGAATTTTTGGGTTGCGTTGACAAGAAATTATGCGAAAATTACTTACGATAAACTGACGTGAGATTAGCTAACGCCCATACGGCCCAATGCTGGCACTCGGGCGTATGGTGGATTCCGACCAGATACAGTATCGGCTCGAAAGACCTGTAGTTGATGTTCCTCTGCGATCGCAGGTTCCACCTGCCGATGGCGGCCGTCATCCTCGCCAGGACGTCCTCCCTGCGCGGCTCCTCAATGGTCCACGCCTCGGGGCCGTCCGACGCGATGTGCGAAATAACCCCGGCCGCATTGTACCCAACTTCTATGCCGTCGCTCACCGACTCCAGCAGTTGAGAGAAGACTAATATGTACTCTTTCGTCATCAGGTTACTTCTTAGAAAGTGCACTTCCGCCACGTTACCCAACAGGCCCATCATGTTCCTCAATAATTCGTCTCTGTCGTAGAATTTCTGCGAAAGGAAATTTATGTCAGATCAGAGTGTGAAATAAAAATCAAAACAATAAGAGAAACTTTTTTGACACTTCACCTGTAAACATTCTAAAAAGTATTCCATTCCTTTATGCTCAAGGAAAATCTGACAGTTTTGAGGGGTCTCGTCCGTAACGTTCCACATTGTAGACCAGGCCACCTCTAAAACGTCATCGCATATTCCCCGTTTCAAACGTTCAGCTATAAGCCACAGCATTTTCTACGAAAAACACAGGAAATAATTTAGCGGAACGTAAAGTTTCTTCACACACAAGGTTCTTCAACTGTTTGGTCATAGAGTACTTTGATGTAACATATACCACTTGTTTGGAAAACAACTGATCAAAAATGGTCGTGGCTAAACAGTTAAAAAATCAATTGTGCCCGCTATGCCTTATGAAGAATCAAGACGTACGTTCACAGCTCCTAATTCTCCTAATTTAATTTTCTGTTGCCCATCAACTTGACAAGCAACGGTATTTAAGAGGTAGATCCCAATGCGTTGGACGAAGCTCTCTTGAGGCATGCCATACACAGAATGAAGCAGTAGTTCCACTAACCGTTCATAATCGAAAACCTTAAATCAAGTTTTGTGCTGTTAGAAAATTATGTATTACATTCACTGTTCAAAACTTTCGAGGCCCACAATTTTGTTGTTTTAAAATTATTATTTATTGTTACTTAGCTTACACTGGCTAAGTACAATACAAAGAGATTTTCACAGCATAGTGCATAATATGCACGGTAAAGACACAAGAAAAAGGTACTATCTTGAACGCTGCAATTTTCTCCAAACTCACAACAGAGATTCTGTTTGACACTTCATGTACATAAGATAAATTTTAAAACTTACAACATCTAATGGTACTTTAAATTGACATAAAACTAGACATCCATTCCTCATCATGGTATCATCATTTCTATGCATGCTCATCCCATTCAATAAAGCAGTTATAACTTTCCGCTTCAACCGTAATATGCCATGGAGTTCATTCCCTGCTGACTTTACTATGTGAAATAATGACGCACTAAAAACACAGTAGATTTTTTAAGATAACGTTGAACAAAAAAGCAGTGTTAATATATTCGTCATACTATACCTTCCGGAAATTTGTATATGTTTCTCGGACAAATGTTTATTCATTGCCGTTAATATAACGTTCAACGCTTGTCCGAAATACTTGCACGATCCGAACCTAAAGAGATGAAAAATGTCGTTCAGAACCTTCTGCAATATTGCATGTCTGTCCATGTAAGCCATAGCAGCAACTAGCATTTGCTCCTCCTTTGCATTGCCTGCAATCTGAAGATTTGAAAATAACTTGATAAGACATTCGGACTACTACAATCGCGCTACGTTGATAGGAGAAAATTATTGTATTAGCAGTAAGTCGTGGGAAAATAAATTAAAATAATTTCATTTTCAAACCCAATGAAATTCAGTTGTTATTTCTTCCTCTTTTTTATTTGTTGACCTAATGGATATTTTTAATAAATAAACATCAAAATGACTGAAATTTTGGATCAGAAGTTGTCACAATAATAGTCTTGACAATGGAGTTCACATCAATGGAAGATATTGTTTATGAAAGGTGCTGCATTTAGGAACAAAATGAGAATAAAAGTGCAGGTCTGGACTGGATTAAGGAAGTTTAATTTCAATGGACCAAATTTGATAACAATTGTTAAACAATTTTTTTTTGGGTATAAATGAAAACTTTTTGACAAATTAAGATTTTTCTACCAGTTCTTGCTTATCTAGAAATAGACCAGACATTTATGTTTTAAATAGTCCAAACATTTTGGCTTATTTTGATTAGAGGATATTATTCTAAATCCAAATGCAAAAAACTAAAATTTATTAATTGATATTTCAAAATTTGAATTAAACTTTTTTTTCCTTGCAATTTAATACCTTACAAGGAAGGTTGGACATAAAAACTTTATTAACAATTAATGATTTTTACTAAATAAATCAGCATTCAAAAGAAGAAATAACATCGTTTGTTTTTAAGTGAACCAAAATAAACCATTGAAAAGTTTATGAAAATGTATTGGTATTCGTTTATGTAAATTTGTTTAAGAAACACTTAACAATTGGTATTCGTTTACTTTGGTAAACGTATTTTAAACGAGTTTGATTGCATTGATTTTTAAGTGAAATCTACTGAAATGGACTACAAAAACAATGAAAGAATTGATATATTATTGATTTTTGATGAATACTATAAAAAGAGCACAGAAAAATTATGTCGAAATCGATGCACACTATATAAAGCAGTATTTTTAAAGGCAGTATTTTAAAAATAGGAAACTGGCTTAGAAGAGAAATGCCACTGAGCGAGGGATAACTAATAATTAACAAAGAAGAAATTGTATTCAACAAATAGCTTAAGAGATTCACACATTAGCACAGAAAGTGGTAGAAAAATTCTAAAAGAAGCACAAACATTAAAGTTACAAATAGAATTCGTTTTCAACTCTCTGTAAAAAAGAGATCACGATGGAAGCGTTGAATATTATTGATAGTTATTAAGAACACAAATCAGAAATAGTAAATTATATATCAGTATAAAATGCAATTTTCAGCTACTGCCAGATTGCATAGGTTGGTTTACAATTAAACGACTTTCCAATGGAAATAATTTAAAATATTGGGCGAAGAATAATGCAAGACTGCTAAAAGTGGGAAATTGTCTACAACTATTTTTTAAATAAATAAAAAGTACCCGCTTATTTTCTAATTCAAGTATGATACCAAATTGTAGATTATAAAATACTTAATTGAAATATCATCATGAAAAAAACTATGCTGATACTAAAGCAGTAATGAAAAACGATATTAAATTGTTTTGTAAACATGCTAGATCCATTTTTAACCATTCGTTTTGTCATTCATAGGTTACCAGATTAATAATTTTTTTTTTGACAGATAACCTGTCAAAAGTAGTTTGGATTCTTACTTTCCAATATATTCGAATAATATTTATTATTATTTCGAATTACAATATGTCCAAAACTTTTTAAATGAAACACCATGTATACTTTACATGGTGTTTCATTTAAAAAGTTTTGGTTTGTCCAAGTTAGGCTGGGAATGGTACAAAAATCTCAATATTTCGAAAAATTAATTTCGAACAATGGGAAATAAAAGTGATAAGAGGGAACCTAAAATTATGGTCACCTGCAATACTGAAAATGGTATAAGAATTTTTTTTACTGATATTTCAGTGACAAAGTTGTAAAAAATAGCCTTTCACTAAAAATGACAATGTGAATGAAAATGAAAATGTGGTGTCCCTCATGAGATAATGAACGAGTTCTACATATAGCAGTGAAAGTTTGTTATTATTATGCTTTATTTCACGGTTTCCGATTTTTTCACTATTCTGCTTTAATTTCACTATACATGAAGCTCTATTTCTAGAAGTACAAAATCATGACCATCCCTTTGTTATACATTTATACACGCCTGTGTTAAATCGAAAAATAACGACACATCTGAATCGATTTATATAGGGAATGAGTGTGTGGGCCGCCGCCCACACACTCATGGTGTCAGGCTAATGACGGATTTCCAGGTGTGGTGGAGGGGGAAGCCTATATCTCTATTGAGATTATTAAGAAGTTTATGGATTTCTATAGCTTCTAGGATTTTTCTAGGATAATAGTGGGATTCGCGGGCTAGGCTTTTGGTTTGGTTAAAAAGGATTTTCTGTCCTGTTTCAAGTGTATGCTCAGCAAGTGCAGATTCAGCTGTACGTTTCAATCTAGTGCAGCATTCGTGTTCAGTGAGACGAGCGCTGACAGGTCGTTTTCTGATATACACATTACCACATGAACAAGGAGCACGGTAGACGCCATTGGATTGGACTGGCAAAAGAGGATCTTTGATTGACTAAGTGCCTGGATAACTTGGATAAAGGAATGAAGACGGATTTTATATTGTGAGAATGTATGAGTCTATTGATATGATGTATAATGCATTGGATGTAGGGTAGGAAGGCTACGGATTTGATTTCCTCGGTAGGATTACGTGATGGATTAGGACTTGCATTTTGAAAAAACACGCATGGCTTATGGTTCTTTGGATATTTTGAAGGGGAGAGTTGTTTCGTGTTAAGGTTTTGGTGAGGTGGTGAAGCTCATTTTTCAATGAGGTAGGATCAGAGATAAGGAATGCTCGTTGGACCGGTGTGTTGATAACTGCTTGCTTTTGAGCTGGGTGATGGTGGGAGTGGAAGTTCAGGTAGTGGTCTGTGTGAGTGGGTTTTCGGTAAACACTGTGAGATTTTACCTTTGGGTAAAACTATTTTACCTTTGGGTAAACGGGATACTAGGACATCGAGGAGGGGTAAACAACATACTAGGACATCGAGGAAGGGTAAACAACCTTCCGTTTCTATCTCCATGGTAAAGCAGATGTCTCGATGTTGGGAGTTTAGGAATGTAAGGAAATCGTTTAAGGAGTCTCTACCGTGTGGCCAAATAACGAAGGTGTCATCTACGTATCTGAACCAGATCTTAGGTTTTTGATGATAGGACAGAAGGGCTTGTTGTTCAAACACTTCGTAAAAATGTTAGCGAAGGAGGGAAACCCATAGCAGCACCAGACACTTGTTCATAGAATTTACCACGGAATTGGAAATAAGTGGAGGTAACGCATACCCTCACCATACCGGATAGGTTAATAGGTTGGTTACAAGCCAGTAGGATTTGTTGGATAATGGTGACTGAGTCAGCAATAGGAACTTTGGTGAACAGAGAAGAGAAGATCACAGTCGTCAAGGGTAAGGGAATCTAAACGTTGGACCAAATGTTGGGAGTTAAGGACAAAGAAATTGGTTTGCCAGTGTATGGTTTTAGGAAAGGTATTTGGAGAGTTTGTAGGTAGTATTTATTGTACATCTAAGGGAAGGGAGATTGATTTGATTACACTTGTGATGGAACGTTCAACGCGGAATGTGGGATCACGTGGGAGATGTTTGTAGGATTCGGCCTGCAGTAAGGAGTTAATTTTCTGTTCATACCCATATGAACGAAAATCGTATCAGTTAGTTCTGATAATGCCGTCAGTAATGAGCGGAAAAATTCCAACGGAGATTTTCTTCACCAACGCGGCGATTACCGGAAAGCCAAGAAGTAATACATCTTAATGTTAACCCATTCGAGAAGGAGAATAATTTTGAAAATGATCTCCAGAAACGCATTTCCTTTTATATTGAGTGAATATGAAGTGTTTAAAAGATGAGTATAAAATGATGATATTTAATCAAAAAAGAACATATAATTGAACCGATTACACACCATGTGTGTGATGTTTAATAAAAATGGAAGATATTATTAACGTCGAGGAAAATTTATTTCAAAAATAATACATTACTTCATAATCAAATTTAAAAAAAGCCTACAGAGGTAATAAAGTAGGTAAAAGTTACAGAGGTAATAAGGTAATAAAGAGATAAAAAAACTTTCTTGAAGAAAACTTTTTTTGGTTATTATCTTCACAAGCAAGATAAAAGTAATTTGTGCTTTTCCTTTACCACAGCAGTAACATTGGCTACAATTCTTTCTTTGCACTCTTTTCTCTTTACCTCTAGATTGTATTTCGGGGAATTATCTTGAGAATTTTCACATAATGAGTGAATGTGTTAGAATAATCTTGAGACGATAGTCTATATTAGATAAAATAGTAAAAATTTTATTTTCTTGTTGATGGTGAATATGTTGTATACAATTAAAACCAATTTAAGAGCAAAGTTTGAGCTTGTATTTGATTTTGGTATTTCAAATATTGGAAATTGGTTCTTTGGAATATAATATTTTTTCTCCGTTTCTTCATTGCGGGGTAAGTAGATGTTGGTCCAAACGGTTAACACCCCCCATTATATGGTTGTAATCGATGACAACCTTCTCTTTTGTCATCTTTGTCTTTTTTTATTATTTTCTACAAGTAAATTGTCAAACAATATCCCTTATTCAAAAGGGGCCAAAGTAATTTCATTACTACCTGCGATGACAAGGACAGATTTTTATATTCGTCACGTATTAAGGTGCTTTTTCCCGTATAAATTATTGACGAATATAGTTACTATGACTTTGACTCACAGAGAAGGTATAGCTTGATGCTGAATCTAGCCCTCTTCATTGGGATATATTGAATCCAACCTAAACGTCCTATGTACATCATAAGACTTTCATCAATTGTTATGCCTCTTTCTAGTGTACACAGGGTGAGCCGGGGGGAAGGGTCAATATTTCAGGAGGTTAAAGGATAGGCTATTTTAAGCAAAAAATATCATACAAACATATGCGCTATTCCAATTGATTTCCCAGATGCAGCTACCTCAATGTGGGCAATAATCGAAGCATCAAGGTGGCAGGCACTACCATGAACCCCTTCATTTGTTTAATAAACAGCTGACTTTGTTAATTTGGCACCCGTGTAAGGGATCATCTCAATGCCGCATTTCCTAATTGGTGGATTGGTCGTAGCAATACCATTTCATGGCCACCCAGATCCCCAGATCTCCACCCGTTAGACTTTTGTTTATGGGGTTGGACGAAGGGCGATGTCTACAGAAGGAAAGTGAATATACGAGACGACCTGCTTTCTCGCATAAGGGGTTGCTGTTTTCGCCATACAGGAACGTCGTAATGATCTTGAACTTTTTTGTTCGCAATGGTTGCACCCTGTATAGGCTCGAACGTTTTTTATTGATGGGTCATACACGAAACATCTCCGGAAGAACATCAGCTTTTGAAAAATAGGCCTCTGAAAAATCTGTATGGTTGACCAATACATTTTCTCGACTGGTTTTCTGATTATTCCTTGCAAAATATTTATTGCCAAAAATGTGGATATTTCTTCGCAAGTGATCGGCGCCCATAGTTTTGCAGAAGTTCGAGGTTGTTGGTCGGCATATCTATTTGTTTCAGTTACTAATAAAGCAATCAGGTAATTGTCAAAAAACAACTTAGTTGAGCAAGAGTTTGAAACCGTCTGACGTAAATGTACCGCCAGGCTTGCCAATAAAAGAAAATTGTGGTGGTGTATTAATAATTAATTTGGGTTGTATGTGCTCATAATTTGCCAATTTCGTGCACATTCATTTCTATTGTCACTAATCAAATCATCAATTTCCATCTCAGATAAATTTGCATATTCAAAATTGGATGCGTTGGTATCACCAATTTTTTCAATATTTAACAAATCTAAAATTTAATGGGCTGCAGACAAATTTGCACCATTTGAATCTCCAGGGAAAGATAAAATTCTCCCAGCTATGATACGACAGGGAATAGACCTGGGGACATTTGACAACACATTCCTCAGATGAAGAAACCTTTGCGGGACAGAGGGGTAAATCCTACAATGTGTAGGATTTCGTATAACAAACATTCGGATAATCCGAATGCTTGCACATACAGAAATATACGCTACAGCCAATTCAGAAACCGTGAAGGTGTGTGAAATGTGCGGATGCCTGCAGGGGGAAGTTCTCTCACTCCTGCTGTAAGAGAAGCACTGGAGGCTGCAGGGTACATAGATAAGCTATGCTGATGACATAGTCATTATGATCAGGAGCAAATTTGGGGGCACCATGTCAGAGATGATGCAAGGGGTTCTGAGACTTGTGGAAAGATGGTGCAGAAGAGAGGGAGTATCCGTGAACCCGACAAAGACCTCTCTAGTACCATTTACGAGGAAAACAAAATATAACTAGAGGAAAGTAGTATACCTACTCCTACATCTGGGAGTCAGTGTAGATGCAAAACTAACTTTTAAACCACACGCAGAAAGAACAGTCAGTAAGGCTACAAAGGTGTTGTGGACTAGTAGATGAATGTTCGGTAAAAAATGGAGCCTTACCCCCAATATGATACACTGAGCATACATCATGATGATAGTATCAATTGTAACATATGCAAACATTGTGCGGTGAACTAGAACGCTACTCAAGGAGTCCAGAACAAAACTTACTAAGCTGTAACGCTTAGCATGTCTTTCTATCCACCTTCGATATATACAAGAAATCTACTTACATTCCCACAATAATTCTCTATGACTCATCACATCCTTTATCTCACAAGACAGCTGTTTTTCGTTCCTTTATATGCGGTGTTTTTAAATACCCTTTAACTCCAGAAATACGAGAGAAAGAAATAAATTATATATTTAATCTTGCTGAAAATAATGGCTTCGATAAGAACATCATAAATAAAATTAAAACAATGGTGCTTTGTACATTCCCAATACTAATCCAATTACCTTAACAGAAATATCTAATTCTAATAACAAAATAATTTATAAACCTTTATTTTTTAATAACCCAAATTCTAAATCAACAAAAATTTTCTACAAATACAGGCTGTTTGATAAAAAACGGAGCAAGCCGTAGCACTTTTATTTATTAACTGATTTTAATAAAAAAAAATTTCATCTGATTACTCATAAAAATCTACTTTTTGCCGCAAAAAAAATTTTTTTTCGTCTTCGTCGTTAAGTCTGGTGACGTCATGATCAATTTTTTTAAATTACACTGTATATATTTTTTTAGATATTCTCATAGAGAATTTTTTTCTCTTTTCAACCGTGTAAA
>JAWQRJ010005736.1:0-10039 GCA_033557515.1 Diorygopyx duplodentatus | reverse complement strand
ATCCTGTACAAAATATTGTTTTTTACTTCAATACATTTTAAAAAACCCTAAATATTTTGTATTTAACTTTTTTTCCAGCTATCTTAGTTTAGAAAATAATCGACCGTTTCCATCCATAAAAGCGGTCCTGTATGTTGTTGCTAATGACAATGAACCAGATACTTTGGATAATTGGATTGTAAATTTTTGGCCTTTTAGAGATGCTATTACAGAAATAAAACTCGGGTAGGTGAGAATCATAAAGAATATAATGCAATTTCTATACACGTGCAGATGGAATAATTTCCTGTAGCAAGCATTTAGACATTTTAGAAGTGTCTCAATTCGATGATTTTAAAGCAAAATTCTCATGTTGGTGGTGGTTTGTTCAAAACTGATTGATATCAGTGACTGAAGCTTTTTTGTTTTGAAGGTGGATTAATTGGAAAAAGTTGTATTTCTCTAGCCGTTATTCGGACATTTTAGAACACAACAGACACAAAAAAAGTGGGTTTAAACTGCGTAAATGGAATTGGATTGGACACACTCTGTGGAAAGATAAGAGAGTTGTGTGAAATTGAGAAAACATGGAAAGATGTGACTACGAAGGACAGTGAACAAGAAGAAAGAAGTAGAGCAGTTTCGTGGATACCACCCTGTGTTCCGAAAGGGATACAGCATTTAAACAGCGTCGTACCACTGTTACATTGTGGGCAAGAGCTCCGCCTTGTTGAAAGGCAATATTCCCGTACTTTTTTAATGGTATATTATCCATAAAAACGTCGACATCCCAACGAAGAATACTCAGATATGTTGCGGGCGTTAAATGTTCATTGTAAAAATACGTCTTTAAAAATACGGTCTTCATAGCATTCTTCCATTTACGCACCTCACACATTTATGCGAAATCGTGCTTGTCGTGCTTAATTCGTTCATTAGAAGTCTACTGGAATGCATACTGTTCCATGGTTTGGTATCCCCACTACGTTTAATCTCAGCACACTGTAGAAAAGGTACAGAATAGATTTTTGAAGTACTTATGTTTCAAGCATTGTGGTATATTGTAATGAATCGTGAGTTTGAGATATTAGATTAAGAATGTTAAAAGCCATTTGTTTTGGGATAGTTTTTATAGAAGTATTTCGTTCTTTTGTCTAGTTAAACCTTCCTCCACTGTTGTTCTCTATTTTATGACTCAGGGTTTCAAAAGGGGCAATAACTTTCAGCACTTGACGTTTCAGAATCTTTTTTTTTATCTCTGACAGTATCGCGAATATTTCACTTTTGTATAGAGAAAAGCCAGGTGTCGTAAAGACGTCAAGTGCAACGCGAGATGCTCCAGGGAAGACAAGTTCGTAGAAGGGCACGTTTTTTCAAGCAGAGATAAACTAAAAGCAAGATGTAAAAACCAAAAGCTTTAGGGTTCATGTTTTGTACAAGCGATCCGCCCTGGATGTAGGATTGGTGGTTAAATTTTAAGATTAACCAATAAGTATGTGTCTCCCTGCCCAAATGCTATTATCCCCCAAACTAAGTTTTCTAGAGGAAAAGGCATAAAAGATAAGTATTTCAATTTTTAAACTCCTTTTCTCTGCTCTAAGCATTCTACTCTTGAATTCTCTTAGTAGAATTCAGAAGTTTTTTATAATTTCTGTTCAATTAAATTTTGACGGTAATTTTTCAGCTAAGTTAAATCTTAGAAGATACGCGGCTGATGGAATTACCGTCAAGTCAAAAAATATTCTTATTAATGGGTGTCCTTTGTTATAATATGTATTCGCTGTGTTCATTCACATGCATAGAAATCTCCAGAGTTTCCCTCCAGAATATTTAGATTTCGTTTCTCTGTTCTGTTTATCGCGAGCGCGGGTAGTTTATTCTTTTTGTGTGTTTGTTTTGTTTGTGGGTTAAATAAATTCTGTTTCAAAGTATAAAGTATCGTATATAAAGTATCGTGTATAATCAATATAAAGGACATACTAGGAATCGAACCCAAGACCTCCGGCTCCTCCTGAATAAATACTATTCTTAAGGATTTTTCGTTTTGCCCTGTAATTTGTATTAACAGTTGGACATATAACAAATAAATAATTCTTTCCAAGATAATTTGCGTTCACCCATTCCAGAAAGATTCTCAACTTCCCTGGATGTAATGTTCTCGACACATTTATTTTTTTCTTCCCTATTCTCTTGCCGACAACACTTATGTCGTGGCTTTTGAAATATACCATACGTAATCAATTTGTGTACGTTTAAAAACTGTTTTGTCAGGTTGTCTTCGCTCGGGAAATCATTCGAAATAACTACTTTCTGCCATTTCAGCATTTTTGTATTACACCAATTGCTAAACACACAATAATTTTAATTAAAAACACTTTTTGATGCAGAATATTCGATAGATCTGTCATATTTCACCTCAAAAAGTACTTCCAGAATGTTAAATCAGACCGTTAAGAATGCTAGATCGCCTACTTAAGAAAATGTTATTGTTGAAGAGAGGTTAACTGGGCAGCGAGTTTATTCAAAAATATAAACTCATAACAATATGTTAACTAAACATAACACCTACGTGAATACAGAATATTCACGACCGAATATCGTCCCAGACATTATCTTTCACTAACAGTTATCCCCTATACTTCATGTTTCGGAAGACACGGAATGAGCAGTTGCTCCCAATAATCAGGCGAAAACTCTGATTGTCCTTCCATATGTTGGTCATCCTTCCACAGCGCTATGGGAGTGGATGCTTTGCAACTTATGGGGCAGTACAAGTGGTCCAATGGGGCCTAGGTACATGTGGAAAAACAGCGCATCCCATATTCTACATACATAAAGGTACAGTCTTCAAATATTGGTGCAATTCTACATTGCAAATGGAAAGCACATTAAGGAATAAATTCCTTATTCTGCTTCTTGGAAACGAATACAGAGTACTTTGTTTCTAATATCATGCAAGGTAGATTAGATGACATAGAGCAATATCAGCGAAGAAATTCCATTCGAATTTTTAGAATTAAAGAACGACCACGAGGACACCGAGACAAAGGTTATCCAGATATTCAGAGAAAAAAGTAAAAATTTAGCTTGACGTTGAAAATATTAATCGTTGTCACCGAGTGGGGAAGAAAATGTCAGTGAAATTTATTTCATATAAATACCGTGCTGAAATTTTTAATAATAAAAAGCGTTTGAAAGGACTTAACAACACCCAGAGAGAGTTTAGTAAAGAAAGCGGTTGACTAGTTTTCGACAAGGCGAGTTTGGACATCAGACGGAATTTTTTTGTAGCGCTCGGTGGGAAGAAATGTTTAATTCGTGAAGTATCCGACCTCGATGTAATAACTGATTATGTAAACTTAGAACATTAAGATAATGCAACTTCGTTTAAGTTGGCTTAGTTTGTTACCTGTTTAAACATCTCGTTTGTTCTTGCTGATTGAGCTTTATTTAAGATGGCTAACTGGGCATTCATTTGAATATTTTGGTGGGAAAATTGTTTTTGTCAAGTGATTAACTCGAAAAGTCTTGACCTCGATATAATAATTGAATTTACGTTTTAATTGACTTTTCTGTGACTTGTTCAAAGCATCCCCCAGACACTAAATGATTGTGCCTTTAGAAATTAGAGCATTAACAGCACAAAAGGTCTTTTGTTGTGGATGGACTTTCTTACTGAGGGGGTGATCAGGAAATAGAGATTATACAGGGTCCGGCACGATGAGCGTTCATTAGAAAGATATGGAGAATCAGGTAAATCAGAACGTTGGAAGTTTGGGATTATAGGTTATTGGGTACGGCAGGTTTAACTAAAATATTTTCAACTATTGATCACTTTTGGTTATATCGAAAGTGGTATAACCAAAAGGAAATTTATTTGGCCACGTTTAAGAGATGGCAAACCCTTATTGGAAAGTTTGTTGAATTTTTTTAAATATTTTACAGAGTGTTCAAAATGTTTATTTAAATACGACGTTAAAAAAATTAGCAAATTAGCAAAGTTTATGCAGATCCTGTTGCAACCAAGAATAATATGCAGTGTAGAGCCGCGCTGCTTTTAATAATATTAGTGGCAATTCCATCACTTTGTCAACAAACAGATGCCTTCTCAAAAGAATTAATTTGTATTTGGGACAAAATGGCAAGGTTTTTGAACACATACTTTAATTAAAAAAAGAAAGCGATTATACAGTTTATTTGGTCGTATTTTGATACCTTTTCTTTTTTAGTTTAGCGTTACAAGTAACAAGATTTAATCAGTTGAATTTCTATTTGTGTTTATTTGTTATAATTAAAATATGTTTTGTTCTTTTAAGTCGCTTTAAGTTTAGAATTATTAATTAAAATTGCTTATTTTAATACATTTTCTTTAAATTGATTTATCCCAATAACAAATCATTTTAGGTATAGGATATTCTGCAGAAAGTTAATATCATTTGTTTAGAAGAATTCAAAAATGTATAGAAATAATAGGGTTTTCATTTAAAAAAAATACTTTTGGTAATTTTTTTAACGTCGTATTTAAATAAATATTTTGAACACCCTGTAAAATATTTAAAAAAAGTTCAAGAAACTTTCCTATAAAGGTTTGCCGTCTCTTTAACGTGGCCAAATAAATTTCCTTTATTTGCAGTACTTAAGCCCGGTTGCATAAAGCATTTCATGATCAAAAATGGCGGAGTTAACAATGCAATTAGCCAATCAGGTTAGAGAATTTTGAATTTTCAAATTTGAATTGTCCAATCAGATTGCTTAACAACGTTGTTAACTTAACATGAAGTTAACAATGCTTTATGCAACTGGGCCTTAATGTTTTACACGTCATTTAAAAGAACAATGTAACTGTCGCTTTTTTTGTTAAAACTGACATATCTCAGGAACTGTTAATATTCAGCATAGGGAATGTAACACAACGTTGCTTTAAATTTTAACATAGAATTCAAAAATGCAATAAAATACAGGGTGTTCCATTAGAAATAAGCAAGTTTAGTACCACTTCCAGTATAACCGGAAGTGATCAAAAGTTGAAAATATTTTAGTTAGGACTGCCGTACCCAAAAACCAATAATCTCAAACTTTCAATGTTCTAATTTACCTGATTCTCCAAATCTTTCTAATGAACGCTCATCGTGCCAGACCCTGTATAAACAAAATTACCAGAATAACTGATAATTATAATAAGTGGCAGTTGTTTGGATCACATATTTATGAGAGTGCAAAATATAAGAGTTACAAATATAAAACATATTATAATAGAAACAGAAGTAACTGATCACTGTTCATTGTTGGGCATTCTTCAGTTCTCTGAAACGATTGCTGACAAAAAATGTAATATGGTAATAAATACTAGTATAAATTATAAACTGCTTTCACAAACACTAAAAAAGGCAAATTAGTTAGAGGTGTATGAACAGAATAACCCCCACGCTCCTGCATATAAGTTTACAAATAAATTACACAGTCACATAAACAACGACAAACCTAAATCCAGAAAACAACACAAATAGAAACCGTGGATTACATTTGAATTAATTGAAAAAATTAAGAGTAAGGATAAAGTGAAAGGTAAACTTAAAATACATCCTGAAGATATAGATATAAAGTTGGAATATAAATCTTTCAGAAATCAATTAAACAAAGTCATACAACATACTAAAGAAAGATACTATGTGAAATGACAAATATGAAAAAACGTAGAGAGTCTACCAAACTCTTAATCGATGAAAGTGTCTCCACTTTCAATAGAGAATTAATAGATTTTTTCCTTTGTGCTATAAAAGTGTGTTTTTCCGAATTCCTACATGCGTCGTCGCTTTCAAAGCTCCAGAAAAAACAACCAGAACAATTTGGTTTATGGATTAAGACATGCGATAACCCTGAATTGGCTTAAGTATTGCTACTCTTGACTCTATAATAGTGTATAATAACTATCGAATTTGCCATCGCCATTTTTAAAAAACCGACAAAAGTAGGTATAGATAGAAATTGTATTCTTATATAATTTTTTCACAGCTACATCCATTTTTGGAAGCGTCTTACTAATCGTAACATTAGAACATTAAATATCGCCCTTAGATATTAAATAGCTCTTTTAGCGCGATAAAAGAGGTTCGTGAATACGAATTTTTAACGGCACTTTCAAATCGTTTTCAACAGAGCTCTTTTAACTAAAAGTGGATGCTGAATACGGCTGTAAGCTTTTTATAAATGGAGTAGTAATGGAGTGGTACACACTACACTATTTTATTTAACCAGTACAACAAGTTGAAGATAACGTATAATAGTAGTTAAAAATAATGTAAGATATGTTTCATATAAGTTAACAATTATAGCAAAACTGTCAAATATAAATGAACATGACTCTGAATGGTTAACTCCAAATATGAAATTTGTGTAAGTACCCCTATCTTGGCCTTATCCTTTCTTATCTTTAATTTGTTGTACTGGTTAAATAATATGTGTTGTATTTTTTAAATGAAACTATTTTAATGAAATATTTTTTAATTCCCCGTCGAATTTTTGATCGATTTTATTAACATATATTTGCCCAAAGTCGCACTGTTTAGAGAAAGTAGGGGAATTAGCTGAGAGAAAGTCGTGTGAGTGAGCCACACCAGTTGATTCCTACTTACAGAAACTGTTTTCTGAATTACTCTGTACATACTACCATTGCGGTTCCAAAACCAGTCCCGGTTTTTTCATGACTTTTGGCACTTCGTGTCTTTTGGTCTACATTTTTTCATCTTCTTTTAACAAATATGTTTCTGTATTTCAGGGAAATGTATGGAAACAAGTGGAGCATCAAGCCACCATACGACACTACTGTTGCTTCTCATCTGCACCCTCATAGCTGGTACAGGTCACAGGTGATGGATGTACTCGCGCAACTACATAAATTTATTATCATTAGAAAGTTATGAGACTGTATATGCTGCCATAAGGCCACGAACTTCGGTTGTGTACAAAGAAGAAAAAGAAGTAATTAATATATAGGAATAAATAATAGTAATAATAATATATTTAAGAGGAAAACTAACACACTGAATGTAGTCTTAGACGTTTCGTTTTTCGTAATCTTTTACATTATTTTACCGTTACCATGATGATATACTTTTATCATTCTACAACACAATCTGAGTATTTGCTCTATTATCATGATGTACTTTAAACTGTGATTATCCCGGAGAATGGAAGAATCGAACGTTAGACTAATAAAGACAACTCTGCTCGTGTAGGGACATCTATTTAGCTTAAGGGTAGTTGTAAAGTGTATTTAAACGTATCTTAATAGAACCTGAACATGCCATTTATACGTGACACTCCGTACACGATCTAATCGCGTTTGTCAAACTAGATTGAATCTCTATGAACTTTTTTAAACTGCTGATCTTATTAACAAATCTAAACAAAAATGGTCGATCAGTTAAACTAAAAAAAAATTCACATACTAATAACATTTTATGAAGTTTATTAGTTACTTATTAACAATTAACTACAATGAAAAGTACAAGTACCTTTTTCAAAATTATTTTTCAAAAATAAAATAAAAACTGTCAAAATCTCATTAAAGTTTTCCTGGAATATAGCCAATAAAATATGCACAGATAACTAAAAATGACAATGTGACTGTTATAATGTGACAATGTGTGATTGTTATTGTGAAATTTACAATTGAGTTGATAACTAATTAATAACACTGAACCCCAAAAGTTACTAAAGATTGATTTCCAAAAATATTGAGTAAAGCACAAATGGTAGTACAACCTTAATGTTTCTTTTTTAAAACAACATAGTATTTTATTTTTGCTAGTCAGCCACCTAAAAAATTCCCAATCAAGATAAACAAATTACCAAATATGTATTACTTTAGTGTACTTTATAAAATAGCACAATTATGCAATATGACACAAGTGTTACCTTATAAAAAGGACATCCCATTTAATTTAGCTTATGAAAGTAATATTTCTTCCAGCGTATTGTATACTTGTTTAAAGTTTAATAATTATCTAATTAATGACCATATAATTTAGGTACCTTGTTTGAAAAGGGTACTTATGACTTTATTCTTTTAACATATCAATAGTTTTAACTCTGAAGCTTTTACGACTGTTCATACACATGTGTCTGTCACTGTTCACCAATGTATAATATGGTATTTGTTAAAATAAAAAAGAATGAAAATCATTTGAAATATAAAACACTGTAAACAAACATAAAGTGGTGGCACAGATAAATTGGAAAACAACTGCCTACTGCTTTTGTTTCATGTCAATATATAGATTCTTAAAAACAACGACATTCGGCCATTTTTGTTAGAATAAACTACAGAAAAGGCATGAAGAAAATAAAAATAGCTGACCTGTGATTGATTTTAAACAAAAATCATTAACATACAACAACGTAGTTAAAGCTGTTTTCTCACACTCAACTTACACGATACGTATTTTTAAAGAGTGCCTCTGACAGGCCTGAAGAAAAAGTATTTCAAAAACGACAAAACCCAAAAAAATAGTTTACGATTTACACACGATAACGGTGATATAGTTTGTAAACCAAAAGCAATATTTCTTGTACTAGTTCTGTTAGTGTGTTTTGATGGGAGAGTATATTATATATTATTTATGTTCACCTCCGTCGTTTTTGTATGCTCTAAAGCAATAAAATGTAGTAGTTCAGTAGCTGAATTTGTGTAGATATCGATATTGTAAATAATTTTAAAGGTATATTTTTTAAACGTTATTTTAGGTGTTTTAAAGTGAACTGGATAACAATAGTATTTTTGGACATAATATCATAACCGAAAATATGTTTGAAAGCGATCACCAAAACAATTGTATCCAGTTAGATATAAAAAGAAAACAATTTTCTAACTAGAGAACACAGGACACTGTGTTGTCTGAGATTGTAGATTATTTATTCTTTTAACAGCACTTAAATAAGAGAAATCAGGATTCCCTTGCTTACCTCTGAGACACTAAGTCTTTCATCTTCATGTTACCAATCTGCTTGTTCTTACGAAGAAAAACGCATATAAATTTATATAAGTGATTGGAAGGAGAATAGGTTGTAAGCAAGAGTGATAAAGTGTTGTGGAAGAAAAATAAAAGTGGAAAGTTTTTTATTGTAATGTACAGAGAGAAAACCGTGAACGATAGAAACATTGTGCGACCTGCAATCAAATAACTGTGTAAAATATGTAATTTATCAAGATTGAAGTAGGTGACCTAGAGGTTAAACACACACACAAACATACAAAGGATACACGAGAAATAATACACATGTAATTTTAACAGGAACATAGGATTACTTCGTTCGGATTAAGGAATAAGATGTAACTCATTTCGTAGTGTAGGAACTGTTTTTAAGAGGCAGAATTTGTAAAATATAGGATGGAAGTTTGGTGCCTTGGATGTTTTGTTTATGAAACACAAAATGTTGATTATATGAACAAAATGCATTTGTTGTAAGAAATACCTGTACATTTAACAAATAAAAATATGAAACTTCTGTGTTGTATCTAATTATTAACTACCGTCATATTTATATTATTAAAATTAACTGTTTTACTAATTTTAAAAGTATATTTTTTATAATATAAAGTATCTTTTCATTTACAAAATAAACTTCAAACAAATAATTACAAACGACAAAAATTGACAACAATAAAAATATCATATTATATTGACTTTCTCAAAAATAAACACACCTTTTCCTGTGAATAAAATATCGATGAGACCTTTTGAAAGAAAAGATATTTTATTCATAGTAAAAGGTGTGTTTATTTTTGATAAATGAAAAAGCATATATCATTTTTCAATTATCTTCTCCATACAGGAGTGAACTTATTATAAACAATAAAGAAGTAACCATTGTTTAAGTAAACTTGAAAACAACATTTTTACACTTTTTTTCGTTTATTTTCTTTTTAGTTTTCATAATTCATTTTAGCTATTTATTTTTAATTTTTTTTAGTTGATTGATGAATGCCGGTTACCTAAAGCCTTAAATCTGTTGGAGAAACGAAACTCAAACAAGTTGGATTCTGTACACAGAGGGATTT
>JAWQRJ010005735.1:0-10040 GCA_033557515.1 Diorygopyx duplodentatus | reverse complement strand
ACGAGAACCCGCTAACACAAATGAAGAAACAACTGAAGTAGAGAGTAAGATTGTTTGAACAGGTACCTAACCAAAATAAACCGATTTTCTTTTTTCGATTCTGCTCCGGATTTCGTTCTGACAAAAATAACGGTTTTTCCGGTTTTCGGTTCAGTTCCGGTTCGAAGCCCTGGTTTAAAAGATAACACTCAGTGTTAACTTTTTGCTATCCTTTAAGGCAGCATCTGAGCTCGAAGGAGGATTGATCTATTTTTTTGCTTAAATAGTGAACATGCAATCAATCAGCTTAGTAGAAATTAACATTATTGTTTGTTCTAAAGGTTATCTTTCGGAACAAAAAATATACCTTTTATCATAATAACAAGGTAAAATGAAAACTAACTCTTTATACAGGATGTGCCATAAAGCTCATTAAACCCTATCCATCAAATTTTTCTTTCAATATTTTCTGTTTCTGTATTAGCTGCAGTGTATATTTCACATTGTAGGATTTACCCCTCTGTCCTGCATAGCTTTCTCCATGGATCTGAGGGATATAATGTTAAATGCCCCCTCCATATCTACAGCCACACCAAGTGCTATTGGTTTTGTCTTCAGTTGTTTCAAAGTTTTCAAAGTTAATTTACTAATCAAATAAGTAAAAAAATACATTCTAATTTTCGATTTACAAGATTTTACTTATGTACTCATTTTCACTGTCAATGATCCCCTTTAAAGGAAAAGCACTTCCCGTGAGAACCCCGACGAGTGCGAGCGACATCCCGTCGGAGGTGCCGTACCTGCTGATAGGCGGCGGCACCGCGTCGTTCTCGGCGTTCCGCGCGATCAAGTCGTCGGACCCGCTCGCGAAGGTGCTGGTCGTGTCGACGGACGGCCACTTCCCGTACATGCGGCCGCCCCTCTCGAAGGAGCTGTGGTTCGGCGACGACGCCGGCACCACGCAGCGGCTCGAGTTCAAGCAGTGGAACGGCTCGGAGCGCAGCCTGTTCTACGAGCCGGACGACTTCTACATCGAGTGCCGCGACCTGCTCACGAGCCACAACGGCGGCGTCGCGGTCGCGCGCGGCTGGACGATCTCGCACATCGACGTCGTCAACCGCACGGCCTACCTCGAGGGCGGGCAGGAGATCCGGTACGAGAAGTGCCTGATCGCGACCGGCGCCACGCCGCGCAACCTCGACGTCTTCGAGAACGCCGAGCAGTCCGTCAGGGAGAACGTGACCGTCTACAGGGACATCTACGATTTTCAGCACATGTTCCAGATACTGAAAGGTAAGGGAGTCGAAATGTTTATGGTTAATGTTTTCTTGGAAAAGTTTACTTTGAAGAATATTTTTTTCAACAAAGGATACTCCAATATTTTGTGTATTTACAGGTTTAGCTATTTTATTTGCCAATACCTTTCCAATCAGTATTCATTTATTTTATTCTGAAAGTAATTCTTTTTCACTGTTTTTATTAGGATGGTTAGTTGGTTTTTGTAGTGGTGACACTTTCTTCTTATTCCTTCAGTATTTGGCTGCTGTTGATATGTTTTATTCTATATAGAACGTTATTATTAAGTTTAACATTATTGCATCCGAATTTTCGTAAAGGTGCGAAGGCAGTGGCAATTGTCGGGGGTGGATTTTTGGGTAGCGAATTGGCGTGCGCGTTTGGCAGAAAATCGAAGAAGGAGGGAAAGCCGGCCGACGTGTACCAGATATTCAAGGAGGGCGGGAACATGGGCAGAATTCTGCCCGAATATTTGAGCTTCTGGACCACGGACAAGGTCAAGAACGAAGGGGTGCACGTGCTGACCAACAGCGAAGTGATGTCGGCCGTACCTGACGGCGACAGGGTTAAGTTGACGTTGAACAACGGGAAGAACATCGTCGTCGATAAGGTGGTGGTGACGATTGGTGTGGAACCCAACACCCAAATGGCGGAGAAATCCGATTTGGAGATAGATCCCGACTTTGGCGGGTACCTGGTCAACACCGAGCTGCAGGCACGATCCCACTTGTACATTGTAAGTAAAACTTTGTCGAACTTTACCTGAGATTCTAAGAACAAACAAAAGTTATCAGCATTCATAATCCTCATGCATTCATTGGTAATAAATAAAATGTATTTATTTATTCAAGATTTATTGCCGCAAGTATCAAGTATCTAACATTTATAGGGCAAAAGGTCAATTTATCATTGCATAAGGTTTTCTTGCAATTAACCGTTTTTAACTAAACTCTCCGTACGATCCTACACTAATACAAAATAAGTGCGTTCAATTTAATGACTGCCTGCCTATATGACAAATATTAATAAATGAAGCATTGTTTTGTGTTCGTGAATGTATGCGTAGCTTTCGTCCAGTTTGACCTATGTAAATTTTATTACATTCATTACATGGTATGGAGTATATGCTGTCTTTTTTGGAAGTGGGAATTTAATTTTTATAATTTTAAAGGATATGAAATATTTTATTATTACCCCTATCTCCTCTCAAATAGACAAGACCATACTTTAAAAAAAATCAACATACAATTTGATATTTTTTTTATTGATTTACTAATAATACAATTACAATCCGGATACTTCAGTGATATACGAACGAAGGGCCGGTACGCTGGCATAAACACCAGGGAACTTAGCTTCGGCACATCCCTCCCCCCAAGAAACGATACCAATCAGTTCACCGTCAATAACTAACGGACCGCCACTGTCTCCCTGAAAACAATTAATTTTTAAAATACCGAAATTACCGTCCTAACCGCGAATACGTACCTGACAAGCGTCTTTTTCCCCTTGCGGAAAACCGGCGCACATCATCCTGTCAGTAACAACTCTGTCAAGCGTCCGGTACGCGTCGGCGCATTCCTGCTGGCTCACTACCGGTACTGTAACGGCTTGAAGTTGGGACGGGTAGGTCGTGGCGTTAGCCTCCAGTTTTCCCCAGCCCGTCACCACCGACATCACTCCCACCGGGATCTCCTGGTCTTGCTCGGGTAGCCTAATGGAACCGGTGCCGGCACCAAAGACGAGATCTTGTTCGAGCTCCAAAACGGAAATGTCGAAATCGGTGGTCGGGTGGTAATAGTCGGGGTGTTGGTGGAGGGTGGCCACCTGAATGACGGTTCCTCCCGCATTCCGAATCGAAGAGCCGGTTCGGATGGACAGTTCGGAAGCGAGGCGGTTCCTGGTGCAATGGGCTGCAGTTACCACGTACCGTTCGGAAATGATGGAACCTCCGCAGAGGTGACCGCCGTAATATAAGAGTTGTACTTGGTAGGGGTAGTCCTCGATGTCAACCTCTTCGCCGCCGACAATTCTTCCATCGAGAAGGAGCGGAGTATTCGGTACTTGAGGGGCAGCTATAATTTGACAGTAAAATGTTTAGCAAATGGTTTGATAGTAAAATGAAAAGGTTTTCGAATGAAGTTAGCAGAGTTACTTACCAATAACGCTGGTGGCTGCTAAAGCGATGAGGATAATGTGGGCGATCATCTTTGTTTGATGTTTGAGCACCGTTTGATGCTGATGGTCAAGCAGGCAGTCCATTTTATACTGGCGTTTTATCATAGTGGGAATGATATCATCTTAAAATTTTGTTCGGCACTGGGAAGTACAATTCTCAACAGAAATTTAGGGTCTTTACCATTTTTTACGTATTGTGTTACTTTGCATTTGATATTCAGAAAGATAAATAATAAATAGATCGCTATCGCTTATTGTAGTTCCCAAATATCTCGAGTGATTATCAGTAATGATAATATTTTCAATTTGGAATCCCCAATGAGATAATAATTTACTATCTGCTCCTTTGAAATGAACATGTCAAATAAAAAGCGAACGTGTTAAACATTTAATGATGAATTTTTGACAAAGCACCACCATCTTCTAATCCTTCCAAATACATTATATCCTTGTACGGATATTTGTAGATATATTAATAATTGCTTTTCATAATGGGTTCAAACTAAAATTGAAAGCAGGAAAATACGAGGCTGCTCTGAAGAATATGGAGGTGGAATTGAAAGATGGCAGAAAAATCAATGAAATCAGTGATGGCAGAAATCAAGAAGGGCAAACAAAAAGTAGGAGATAAATATAGAGAAGCAATATATGATAAGAAAAGACGAGAGGCAGCAGAGGGGGGAAAAGTGGAGAAGTGTTCGGAAATCAAAAAAGATATGAGAATGGACATAAAAAGAAAAAAAGAAATCAACACTAAAAATAGAAATAGGCACAAGGAATGAGGACAATATTTGTTCCAGGAAATTTGCAAGAGATAGCAACAGAATTGAAAATATACAAACTTGACAGAGCAGCATTACGGGAAAGTGGATGGAAGGGACACAGAAGGATAGATAAAAAGAATTTCACATTACAATGTTCAAAAACTAGAAGAAATGAAAACGATTCCAAAAGGACAATTGTAGTGCTAGGAGACTTCAATACTAAGATAGGGAAAGAAGATTGTATAAAAATTGTTGTAGGAAAACATACAATGCAACAAAAAATAAATAATAATGGACAAAGGTTATATAATCTAGCAGCAAGCAGAAATATGATTGAAAGTAATACCAAACATAAACATCCAAAAAGGCATAAAGTAACCAATCCAAAAAGGCAGTAAGGAAAAATAGAGGAGCCTGTGTAGATGAATCGAATAAAACAGACGCAAGAATCAAGTACACTGAAAGAGTGGTTGAAAAATTAAAAGAACGGCACAGTAATGCGAACAACATGGAAATTGAATGGAAAGGTACAAATGAAGAAGTAGATGAAAATGTGGGAACAGATAAAACGAAATAAGACAAAAATGGTACAAAAATGTCATATCATGCTCATGAGAGTAGCAGAAGCAAGATTGATATGGATTAGAACGAAGAAGAGAAAAGAAAGAGAGAGGAATACGATAAAACATAATAAATAATACCAATGACACAGGACAAAATACTTGCACAGAAAGAGAAGATGAAGAAAGAACGGGGAATGGGGAAAAAGAACTGTTAATGGTTCCAATGAGGGACGAGAAACAACTACCCCAGAGAGATAATAGATTTAGATGCAGAAAAGCAACTGCAACATAAAAATAGACTAAACAACCTTAATAAGCAATTAAAAAACGAAATCCAACAAATAAAAACGGAGTCAGTCAGTCAATGCCTGTCTGGGAAAACGAACAAACGATAAGAACATGGAAATGTGCAAATGAAGCAGCAGAAGAACATGTGGGAACGGAGAAAACGAAATATACAAAAATAGTACAAGGAATGTCACATCATGCTCAGAAGGAGAGCAGAAGTAAAACTGAAATGGATAGAACGAATAGAAAAGAAAGAAGGGAGGAATACGATAAATCACAATAAATAATAACAATGTAAAGCAACACAGGACAGAATACTTGCACAGAAAGGCAAGATGAAGAAATTGGGGAAAAAGAACTTTTAATGGCTCCAATTAGGGACGAGAAACAACTACCCCAGAGATATAATAGATTTAGTTGCAGAAAAGCAACTGCAACATAAAAATAGACTAAACAACCTTAACAAGCAATAAAAAACGAAATCCAACAAATAAAAACGGAGTCAGTCAGTCAATGCCTATCTGCGAAAACCAACAAACGATAAGGACATGGAAATGTGCAAATGAAGCAGCAGAAGAACATGTGGGAACAGAGAAAACGAAATAGACAAAAATGGTACTAGCAATGTCACATCATGCTCAGAAGGAGAGCAGAAGCAAAACTGAACTGGATAGAACGAATAGAAAAGAAAGAAGGGAGGAATACGATAAATCACAATAAATAATAACAATGTAAAGCAACACAGGACAGAATACTTACACAGAAAGGCAAGATGAAGAAATTGGGGAAAAAGAACTTTTAATGGCTCCAATGAGGGACGAGAAACAACTATCCCAGAGATATAATAGATTTAGTTGCAGAAAAGCAACTTCAACATAAAAATAGACTAAACAGCCTTAACAAGCAACTAAAAAACGAAATACAACAAATAAAAAACGGAGTCAGTCACTCAATGCCTATCTGGGAAAACGAACAAACGATAAGAACACGGAAATGTGCAAATGAAGCAGCAGAAGAACATGTGGGAACAGAGAAAACGAAATAGACAAAAATGGTACAAGCAATGTCACATCATGCTCAGAAGGAGAGCAGAAGCAAAACTGAAATGGATAGAACGAATAGAAAAGAAAGAAGGGAGGAATACGATAAAACACAATAAATAATAACAATGAAAAGCAACACAGAATACAGAACTTGCACAGAAAGAGAAGATGAAGAAATTGGGGAAAAAGAACTTTTAATGGTTCCAATGAGGGACAAGAAACGGAAGATAATAGGTTTAGTTGCAGAAAAGCAACTGCAAGATAAAAATAGACTTAACAACCTTCTTCCAATCCAACAAATAAAAAACGGAGTCAGTCATTCAATGTCTATCTGGGAAAACGAACAAACGATAAGAACACGGACTATGGAAAGCTACCAAAAAGTTGAAAAGGACAATTGTGCAAATCCCTTCCATAAGGAAGGAAAACGGGGAATGGGCAAGAAATAACATCTTATCTATCTGAAAAATACTTTTCAGCCGAATGAAGGCGAAACTGCAATGGGCCTCACAAGTATTAACCCCCAACAAATCGTCTGGATTTGGCCCAATTACAGGTGAGGTGTTACAGCAGCTTCCTAAGAAAAGGATTAGTAAATAAAATTAACGAATTTAATAAACTAATACTTTTGCAAAGGCTTCCGCAACGTCCAAAAATATTGTGGAGCAAACCTATTTTTTCTCGTGGGATTTTTCTATGATTCTGGAAATCCTGTGCACTGGGTCTGTGGTAGAATGTTGGTTCCTATATTAAAGACGTATAATTGGAATTCACTATAGGACTGTTCATTAGGAGGAGGATTTAATTTATTCTAATAGATCAGAAGATATTGAATTTTATATGGAGTTTATTGATGCTAAAGTCTTCAATTTTTGAAGTAAACCGTGTAAGTGTGTATTTTGGTACACAGCTGTATTTTTGGTGCAGAGCTGTGTATTTTTTTTAACAAAAATCGAAACTTAGATTAGATTAAAACATCCAAACTTCGAAAAGGTTATTCATTCTCATTCAGTTTCTTGTTATCTTGTGGTTTAATTTTGTTGGAATGACTGTCCGTTATTCTTCCCTATACACACAAAACTGTATCTGAAAATAGGTTTAGATTTTATTAAAAATAATTAAATTTTTATTTTTGCTGATTGCATTCTACTTATTTAGGCGGGTGACTGCGCATGTTTCTACGATGTCAAATTAGGCAGACGAAGAGTTGAGCACCATGACCATGCCGTAATTTCGGGTAGGCTGGCGGGTGAAAATATGACAGGTGGGGCAAAGCCGTATTTACATCAGAGCATGTTCTGGTCCGATCTGGGCCCTGAAGTCGGCTACGAGGCAATAGGCATCGTCGACTCCAGTTTACCGACTGTCGGAGTTTTTGCCAAGGCAACCGATAAGGATAATCCCAAAGCCGTTGTGACCGCTACAGATGAGGGACTTCGTTCGGAAACAGAAGTAGTTAACTAGGTTTATTTATTTTCTTAATTTCTAGCGTTTTTTTTTTGTTTGCTATAAGCAGCAGGTACCTCCGGAATGCCAACAGTATGTGGGGAAAATTTCGCAAGAGGCCGCACAAAAAGCGCAAGAGGGTAGGCGAGAAATGAGTAAACCGCGGGATGGCGAAGATTTTGGGAAAGGTGTCATCTTTTATTTAAGAGATGACATCGTTGTCGGTATCGTATTATGGAACGTATTTAATCGCATGCAAATAGCTAGACAAGTATTAAAAGACGAAAGAAAATACGAGGACCTGAACGAAGTGGCGAAACTGTTTAATATACACGAAGAGTGAAAATCGATTGTAGTTAGAGGTGCGTATACGAAACCTGAAGACGGCTCGGACGTGTATCGAGCTGCAATGTGGATTAACCCTTGAAACTGGCAACCTTCCTGGAGTGGCTCGAAAAAATTGAATATTCCATTACTTTTTTTTGTTTATTTTTATGTATTGCGAGTGTTCATTTTTTTTTTGTTAACGATATGTTCACTTTTAATTGTTTTTACAAAGTTGTGTAGATACCTTATCATATATAGGCATTTCGGTTTTAGCACACGCGAATCATTTTATCATGTATATAGGTTCAGAATTGCAGGTGTATGACACAACTGTATGGCCACTCTAAGACACCTATAGTTTGTACTGTACGTATAATACCACTGGTATCAGGCATTTGCATTTGTTTTGTTAAATTTGTAAAAATAAACGAAAAAAAATATTCTTGTGATTGTTATTTTTTTTCCTTCTATGCCAGCTAATTAAAGTTCGAGTAAGCCGCATCCTGACAACGTTATTAATCATCGTTGAAACAAAATCTTTGGAAGAAGGTAAGATTGAAGTTTTTAAAATAATGGTTGTGATTTTATTATTCGTCATTAACATACAGAGTGTACAGGTCACCTATGCTATTTTGACAAGTTCGAATTGCTTGTTACAAACCCCAAGTTATTAACAATATTTTAAATATTACGTACGTACTAGTTTAAACCGTGAATAAAATAATAGTAAATGGTGGAAATACATTATAATAAATGTTCAAAATGATGACCGTCCAACTCTAAACGCAACCGTATCCTCTTTAAAACTCCCAGTAACATTTGATAGCACTTTGGGGTTTATGCTCTGGAAGGCTTCTCTAATGCGCTCCTTCATATTATCTGATGTTGTTGGAGGCGCCTCATAAACGATTCCCTTTACGTATCCCCATAAAATTCAGAGGAGTTAATCCGGTGATCTTGGTGGCCAATTTTTGTATCCACTTCTTCGAATCCATCGCTTTTCAAAATACACATTTAAAAATGCTCGGACCCCGCGATGGAAGTGTGGGGCAGCTCATTCCAATTGCAACTACATCGATCTCCTTATCTCTAAGGGAATGTCCTCTAATAAGATTGGGAATTTATTATCAAAAAATCCAAAAACAACATTCCATTTAAATGGTGTTGGAAAAAATAAGGACGAATTACATATTCTCCCATTACTCCACCCCATACATTCACTGACCATCTGTGTTGATGATTAATTATTCTAAATTGATGCGGATTGGAATCAGAACACTAATGAAAATTATGTCTGTTAACGGATCCATTCTTGCGAAATATGCATTGAACACTAAACAGAACAAAATTAAAAAAGTTCTCATTTTCTGCAACACCCACATAAAAAATTCAACTCGTTTCGCAAAATTTCAAACTCGTTTTCAGAGAGTTCTTGGTGAAGCTGGATTTTATACGGCTCGTAATTATGTTTTCGAAGAATTCTTGAGGCGCCTGCTTGGCTAATGTTGGTATTTTGCGCAATTTGGTTTTGACCTGTATGGTGATTATTCGATTGCAAAGGCAATCACCGCGCATTCAATTTCCTCCTTTCCTTTTCGTGTACTTTGCGTGCTGCACACTTCCACTTTGTCTAAATTGAGCCAACAGTGTTTCGAAAACGGCTTTATTTGGGTGATTTCGGATGGGAAATCTTTGAGCATTAATCCGCGATGCCAGTAAGTTTTGGAGACATTCTCCAGGAATAAACACCATATCGATCCGGTCTTCTTTTGGATGAACATTCATTTTTAATCAAAAGAACAAAAACCAAAATCTAACACTACCACTAAAACATGATTTGCATAGAAACACTTTTGAAGTAAACAATTTCCTACGTACTTTTGTAGGAAAATTTTGGTTTATTGCTATTGTGTTTTTTTACCATATTTATTGTTACTGTATTTATTGTTATCATGTTTACTGTTACCATGTTTATTGTTTCCATGTTCATTGTTACCATGTTTATTGCTAAATTTGAGCAGAACTGTTTTTTCGGAAAATCTTTTTTCTTGTCTACTAAAGCACAAAAGATAACAAATACCATATATGCAGTCTTTTGTTTTGAAAACAAAACATAGTAGTTCTTAATCATGGATAGTGTGAGGTGGGTTGAAATC
>JAWQRJ010005734.1:0-10041 GCA_033557515.1 Diorygopyx duplodentatus | reverse complement strand
TATTAAAGCAAATAGCGAAGGGTTATGTTGCCGATAGAGCGCTCCACCCCCGAAAACGGGCGATTCCGCAGCTAAAAAGGTTACCGTTGTTCTTGCACCACATCAGTCTATAAACCCACCAAGTTTCATTTAAATCGGTGAGACACACTTTCCTGTGTTCCCTTGTAAGTTTGCTAAGTCACTATTCTAGAAGATATTTTCTGTTCTTTGGTGAAAGTTATATGGAGATCGCTTTTTAACGATGATATTGCTATATGCACGTATCATGCTACAAAATAACATGAGTACGAAAGATTCAAACAAAGTATTATGAATTATTTGTTTGGAATTAATCAAGATTCATTTGAGACAATTTTTTGTGGGTTCTTGGGAAAGGTTTTGTGAATTTTTGAGATTGATTCCTTCAACGTTAGGGCTTAAATGAAGTTAAAGTGATTAGAGATGTACCTCCATGACAAAATGGTAAATCTGTTCATGGTAATTGCCATAACTATAACTTATGAAGTAAGAAAACTATCAAATTTCTATTTCATCTAATCTCGCCTTTTTTAAAGAATACAACTGGTTTTTGTCTAATATTGGGTAATTTGATATAACCCCATAGATTTATACTGCATATTTTTTCAAGGCATGGGGCTCCAATTTTTTTAATGCCTCAAGTCTTATATTTCCTTGACCTGACCCTACATTGGTTTTATTAAAATATTACCTATTTCATTTAGTAATGGAAAAAAATTAATTGAATAGTGTACTAAAATTAATTTAAAAAAAACAGTGATATAGTTCTATGCTTCAAAATGTTCTGCATTCTAAAAATTATTTTTGCAACCTACAAAAAGTAATAAAGAATACATATATAAAAACTATTCCCAATATTTGAAGTATTTGTTCTGTAGTTAATTTAGCAAATGTCCTAAACTTTTTCCCTGTGTAATATATATATGACATATGCTTGCAAAAAAGGTTGTGTTCGCCTACAATATTCGAGTTATCATAAAACTAACATCACACCATAAAAATGTCAGAAAAAAGATAAAAGTGAATTCCATGAAAAACTAAGGTGAATCCCATTTTCCATTGCAAAAATTCCAATATTCAAACTTTATGTAAATAATAATATAAACTTTACGTTATTTCTTCATGGGACATAATTGAGTATAATGCGCATCTAATCTTTCAATTTCATTCAATTTTTTAAGAGAAAAATTGGTTTTTGTAACAACTTTGTTTCTGTAGAATACATGGAACCTGAAAAATATATATTTTGAAGTAAAAAGGTCACCTTTTAATTTTGTTACGTAATTTTGAATTAATTTTCAACTAACCCATAGTTGATATTTGTTAAAACCAAACAAATGTTTCATAGAAAAGACAATCCAGCATTTGTGTATTGTAATGTGAGGGATATAGTTGGTAGAACTACTTGTTATCCTACATATAATCTCTATACTTCGTTAATTTAATTATATTTTTTTGAATAATAAATCAAACCACATATGTTTGTGCTAATCCTTATAAAATTATTTATAAGTAATGGTTTTTATTTTAGGATTTGAAGAAATATAATTTTTATTACTGGTTTGCATTTCTTGCAAATACTGCATTTAATTCAGAAGTGTTAAGTGCTTCTTGCATTACAAACTTTTTTAACAACGATAAGGTTAGTGATGGCTGCTTTATTCTTTTGTATCACTCTTTAATTATTCTTAATTTAGCTGAAAAGTCTGTATGCCGAATATAATGAATTGTCTACAAATAACAAAACATTCTTTCTCATAAAAACTGCAGATAATCTCAAACTCGTAACATTAAAGGATGGTTTACAATTCGATGGTAATAACGGTTACGAAGAGTATTTATTTGCATTTTCTGATCCTTCTGGCATAAAAGAAAATCCAGGATGGCCGTTGAGAAACTATATTATGTTTCTCTCATACCATTGGTACATATTATCATTTATTAACTTTTAAACTTTGTTCATTCTATTTTGTTTGCAGTAAATACTTACAAGGGAAAAAAATAAAATTTCTCGGTTTACGTTTAAAAGCAAAGGGCCCAGAAATTTCATGTTCGGAAAGTATAGTTTGGGAAGTTACTATGCCTACCATCGATAATTTAGAGTCAGCATTTTCACTGGAAAATGGAAACTCCTGGGTGGGATATGAACCGAATGAAAGAAGTAAAATGGGACCTAGAGTAGCCAAGATGAAAGATTCTATGTCACCTACATGGTCGGTATGTCCATTGGGGTCAATCTTTATTACAATTAGGTTTTCTTTAGTTTAGCAAATTCAGCAGTGGACTTGAATCTAAAGTTGATGAAGTGGAGGCTGTTGCCAGATATTAATTTGGATAAAATAAAAGAATCAAAGTGCCTTTTATTGGGAGCCGGTACATTAGGTTGCTCAGTAGCCAGAAATTTACTGGTAAATGTATAGATTTGATATACTCTTACTACATATACGTGATATTTACAGGGATGGGGTGTACGAACTATAACTTTTGTGGATAATGGCGTGGTGTCTTATTCAAATCCAGTCAGACAAAGCCTATACACGTTTGACGATTGTACATCCAACAAACCCAAAGCTCTAGCTGCAGCAGATAATCTCAAGAAAATTTTCCCTGGAGTTGTAGGTTTTTAATAAAAAAAAACTAAAGAAATTGCAAAACATTATCATTTTCAGATTTCGGTGGGACACAATTTCACTATACCGATGCCTGGACATCCTATTGGTGAAAGTTTGTTATCACAAAGTAAAGAATCTATTGAGAGAATTAGAGAATTAATGGAAGACCATGATATAGTTTTTCTCCTTATGGACTCCAGAGAGAGTAGATGGTTGCCTACATTGCTAGGAGCTAGCATGAAAAAGGTAATATTATTTGCAAATATCCAGTATACTGTGTATGTTAGCATATTGATCACAAATGGAAACACACTTTTATAATACATATATTTTGAGGCATGATAAATGTTTTACTATCTTCAAATTTGATTGGGTAATTTGGATGGCTGCTATGTTAATAGGAGGTACTTTTTTCAGAAAGAATTGAATAGATGAGCCTTCTTTGGATTTGAATTCATCCGTATAAATGCTGACACTGCTCCTATTTTTAGGAGTTTTCGTGGTTTAATATGTAATTGGCAAGGCCTATCGAAAACATATGTTGGGATTGTGTGTGGGCTCTAAACTAAAATAGTCTTATAGAAAATCTAATCCTGAATTCAGGTTTAATATTTAACCTCAGTACTGGACATTGTTCTTTATTAGGCGGTGGTAAATTTTCCAGTTCGTTTATTACTTCAAGGTTTTCATTTTCTTCATTATCAGACGCATCCCTCGTTTCCATTTCATAGTTTGCACCTGTAAAATGATCACTGTCCTCAAACAGATCCGTACTTTCATTCAAAGATGTAATGAACTTGGCAATAAATAACACATTAAATAACATGTTAAAACATTTAGCAATCTACCTGCAACAGTTTCATCTGGGGTTGTTCCAACAACCACAATTCTGATTATAATTGTTTCTCTGGGCTAATCTGCTGCCTCCCTACATTACTGTTTTTTGATAGCATCTTGTACGAAAGGAAAAAGTTGTGAATGTGTTCTTCGAGTAATACGTAAATACTGATGAAATTTTGTGTCAGACAAGAAAGAATTTCTTCTACAAATTTCTTGATTCTGACAGGTACATTTCGCAGTACAACGACATAGTTCTCGTCTTTGTATTCGTCATCATTTTCATCATGAATAATCGAAATAGTTGAAGCAATAACAAGTCAACCACAAACAAGCAATTTCCATAAAATGCTTGTCACAGTGCATAGGCTAGTAAGCTACAGATGCATTGTGGTGATGTGTGAGTACAACTAGAGGCTATAATTTTTTGGTGCTTACACATTTCTGGAACTGAACCGACCGCAAGCGCTTGCAAGCGCACAACAGCACTCCTCAGCCTCGGGTTACATTCAAGTCGCTGAAGGTTCTATCTTGGCGGTACGTGTAAAATGTACTGGGACAATATTCGTTGTCGAAAACGACCATGCTCAACCATGTCTCAGTAAAGACCACCACATCATAATAACAAATAGTTAAATAAGTGAAAACATCTGCAAGCTTCGTTCTAATATCTCTAACATTCTGGTAGAAACATCTGAGCTTACTGTTATTGGGTGGGATAACTAGTTTAAAGACAACATAAAACGTGGAACATCATGGACATGTCAGATTCTAATATTCTCTTCTCCATTCGCCTGTCTGTCGAACAACTCATGTTTGAATGTAGTATAGATATTTACGCATAGGACGGAATCAAGTTTAAATTCTTAGCCTGATGAATCAAACCTCCAATTACTTTCTCAATTACTCCAATTAAGTACTCCAATTACTCAGTACTACAGTGATCACCTTGATGGGGCGACCACCTGCTTTACTTTCATTAAACTTCGCAATGCGATGAAACTTGAAATTGTCGTCCAAAGGTGGAAGCAGTGCCTGGAAAATATTCTGAACTTCAGCACGATCAACATCAGACGAACCAACAGTTCCCTCACCGCAAGATTCAGCAACTCCAAAAATAACTACATTCTTCTTTCTACTGAAGCAATCTGTGATTTCCTGATAAATATCCACAAATTAATTGGAAGATTGTTCAGGTTGAGTAATTGGAAACGAGGATTTGTAATCAGCTAGCTTCCACAAATTCGCTTTGCATGGATATTAATGCCTTAAGATCTTTGAATTGCAACATGTTTGTATTACAAGAGATTCAAACATACTTTATGGATCTGTGATACACAGGTACTCTTCATAGTCCAGAAGCTAACTATAAGCAGTATTTTTGGGCTTAGCAGTCGAAAAGGCTTAGCAGTCGAAAAACTTGTAAGGGTTTTTTTTAGAGATAACAACATCTCAACTGTTTATGGGTTCTATATGTTCAAAGCTTTATAAATAACTGCTGCTGTTAATGGGTTGTGGAGTGATAACCAAAGATGTAAAATATACTATTACCCGTACTATGACAGTGCTTTATTTCAGAAGGGTTGTTACTACACATGATAGATATCAACATTTTTTGCAAAAAGGTTCCAAAAGGGCACTACACAATTATTTAGAACTACATTGTTTATGGAATTGTCTTCAATAGTGTTTCTTGGTTTTGATTTATGACATTAGCATAGTTACTATTATACTTGTGAATGTTTTGTACAATCACATGTGCTGAATCAAATTATTGTTGTATTATTATTATTAGAGGCTATCAAATGCATTAAATACCTTTTTTTGACATTAAATAGAATACCAAATTGCATGTCCGAAAATCATTTGTAAGCAGTGGAATATAGCTAATCAGCTGCTTATACACTTCAAACTGGTTTATCTGTTCCATCAAGAAATGGTACAAACGGGTCGTCCCAGCATATGTGGATGTTTTATGGACATCAACAGTGCAGCATTACCAAACGCTTTACAAACGATCTTCAAAATGTCTGCCATCATTCTGAATATACATACGGGATTGTCGTGTTATACTCCTTTGGACATCTCCAATCATCTCAGGTGTCACAGTTGGCTTCCTGTAGTCTGATCTCTAATCTTCGATCGTATTAACAGGACTCCTAGAAACGTAATTCTTCATGTGTCCCCACAGAAAGAAATACAAGGGATTAAGATCTGAAGATCTGTTTGGTAAATTAGTGAACAAATGAGGCGGAGCTCTCAAATCGTGTTGGTACCACGTACATACTCGGATGTCAAACGGCACATCTTTGAGCAGTTCTGGGAGAACATTTTCCAGAAAACTGGCTTATTGCTGACCATTCAGTTTTTCTGTGATTCTGTGCGGACCCACCTGAAATTTTTTAAGTAAATCTCTTGGGGTACGATTTTCTTAAATCTCACCAAATGGTTTTTTACTGTGCTGCACCATAAATTTACGGTAAACTTTCCCTGAAACGCCCGTTCCCTGGTTGTGAATGGATTATCTTCTGCCCAGAAATACTAGTTACGCACATTGAAGATCCTTCCCTAGAAAAGCAGCATTCATCCATATACAGTATGTTTGTTTCAAAGTCTTCATCGGGTTCAATCTGTTCGAGCAGCCACCTACAGAACTGCAGTCGCCTTCCTAAGTGTGCTATAAATAATTTTGGTTAGCCTATCTTCAAAATCAGTCCTAGTTGTGACTTAAGTAATTCACCTCCAGTGATTTATTGCAGAGCTTAAGTGTTACAAAGTTTCCTAATTCTCTTCCTAGTGAATAAAGCTATTTTGATCTTGGAAAGGTTGTTCTCAGAATAATATCTAATTGGTTAAAAACTTGTATACCCGTGGTTGTAATTTATATTAATCCCTACTATAGGGATTCCTAATATATTCAATTTTGACATTTTTAGACAATTATCAATGCTGCTCTTGGTTTTGACACCTATTTGGTAATTAGGCACGGTACGAAGACTGAAAAAAAATCTGTGACTAATCTTCAAGAACACACAGAATTGAAGTGTGTTCCTGGTGATCAACTCGGCTGTTACTTTTGCAATGACATAACAGCTCCAGGAGATGTAAGTGCTTCAAATAAAATGATAACTAGTCTCTGACAGAAATATTTTTGTAGTCCCTCAAAGATCGAACATTGGATCAGCAGTGTACAGTAACAAGACCAGGTGTAGCAAACATTGCTGGAGCATTGGCTGTAGAACTTGCAATCTCTGTATTGCAACATGAGGAAGGGTAAATTTTTTTTACGCAAATAATGATATATTGGCTATAATCTGAATTTTAGTGCTGGAGCTTCTGCCTATTATACTACATCAAGAAATGCAGATATAAGTCGTGAAAATGAAACATCTCTAGGAATTTTACCTCATTCAATAAGAGGATTTCTTTCTCTATTTCAGCATATTCTACCTGCAACAGAACGATACAATCAATGTATAGCATGTTCGGATACTGTGGTTAATGAGTACCAAACTAAAGGGGACGAATTTTTAATGCAAGTCTTCAATAACTCCAAATATTTGGAAGACTTAACTGGATTAAGCAAAATGTACTCGGATAATTTGAATATGGAGGTAATAAATAAATTGTGTAATTCCATACTCGTGATATTTCATGTTTTTTTTGTTTGTCATAGGAATGGGATCTTAGTGAGACAGAAGATTGCGAATGAAACTCTGTATTTGTATAGCCAAAGAATTTCTTTAGCCTCAAATTTTAGGTACCACCTTGCCTGCCTTTAAGATTTAATTTATTTTTGTATTTAGCAAGGTTTCGAATGTAGTTAGCGTGTATAAGCAAAAACTTGTTTACAACCAAAGCTTTACTATTGATAAATATCATATTTATTATAGATAATTTATTATCTTTTATGGGATTTTTTAGTATTACTGTATATCGCTGTTAACAAATGTTATGCAACTAAATATACACTTGTGGTAAATGAATTGTGCAACTGTAAGAGCGGGAATAATCAGTGGCGTAAAAAAATTACTTATTTGGCCAATTAAGTCTATTAGGCAAAAAAGATATGTTATATTTTCAACATAACTATTGCTAAAAATTGTGAAATTATCCCAGCTGATACTTTTCTCTTGGACGTATTGGACCAAGAGTAATCTAAGGGTTAAAAATCAGTAAAAAAAAGATGAAATCAGGCATTTTATGATTGTTTAATCAGAATATACATAAAAGGTAGCTGTTTTATTTTTTCTATTTATGAAGGTAAATAGTCAATCTAAAAAGTTACACTTTTTTCAAATGCCAAAACATGTGACGTTAATGGATAATTAATTAAAGGTTTAGTTTTTAGACTTTGATGGCATTGAGAATTGAAAAATAATGATTTTAGAAGCAAATCCTGTTTTACAGCATGTTTTAATGATTCCTGTAAAGTAATTATTAGATATTCTCACAGTTTGGTTTCAAAACAAGTTCCATTTTGAAACCAAACCCTTTACCGCCTTGTGACCACTTAAAGATTACCTCCAAAAATGAAATGTTATTTCTGTCCCTACTTTTTCAATTATAGTGATATCTTTTGATACCATAGAATTAAATTGTGAGTGTTTACAGCCATATTGAATTCTAACCATACAATTCAATGTAGCTGGATTCTATGGTAAAGACTGGACTCTTCCTTTGCACCATAGTTATAGTATATTTATTGCTTTAATTTAATTATTTTCACGTTTGTTAGAAACAGCAACTTTCACATTACAAAATATATTTATAATAATAAAGAATTTTTGCACCAGTTGTTTTTATATCCTTTAATGTACTGTTACTTCATATGTACTGTTTGAAAAATACATAATTGGAAGGTGGAACAATCACATTACAATAAACAGTATTTGCAGATGATATGATTTTAGTACCAAACTTTAAAGAAACTACAATACATTATGAGCACATGCCAAATGAAATTAAGAAAACAAATATGGAAATAAATACAGAAACAACAAAAATTATGGTATGAAAAACAGAAGAAGCAAAAACTTCCAAAGTTCCTTTCAATATTTTTTCATCTTTCATAGATTCTTGGAGAGTTTACAAATTAAATACAATAGTGTTCTACATAGTTAGATGAACTAATATTAAGTTTTAATACAGCAAAGGAAACAGATGACTTAATAGAAACACCAACGGAACAAGAAACGACAGCTACACATCAAATAAGGAAAAATAAGCCTCACGGGGGGGAACGGAATCCCACCAAAGGTAATAAAGCAGGTTGAAGAAATACTAATGATAGGTAGAAGTAGGCTAGTAAAGAAAATCTGGGAAGAAACGAAAATGCCTGAAGGATGGAGTAGTGCAATAATCTATCCTGTATATCAGAAGATGGAGAAAATGGAGTGTGAAGATTGCAGAGGGATAGCTTGCTTAGACATGGTGTCCATGTACTAGTTGGAATTCTAAGAGAACTACTTTGAAAGTATCAAAGAGAAGTGATAAGAAGAGAAGTGATAAGAGAATATCAAAGTGGATTTATAGAAGGAATACTCACCATTGATCAAATCTTTACAGTTAAGAAGATTCAAAGTGATATATATGAAGAGAGACTAGCCTTGCACATGCTTTTTATAGACTTCAAGCAAGCATATCACTTCTGCGAAGAAAAGCAGAGCTATAACAAGCTATGAGCTATGAAAACGAAGCTATGATTAAACAAAATATCCCTGTTGAAACCATATACCTGATGAGAATGACATTAACAAACTTGGAAAACCGAATTGCAATAGAGAAAACCCTACCAAGCAGTTTGAAAATTACGAAGGGGCTAAGACAAGGAGACCATTTGCAAACAGTGTTGTACAACTTAGTACTGGAAGTGATATTCACAGAGAGTGGAATCAAGACACAAGGCAGAAGAATATGGACTGTGTGGAAAGTGAGGGAGAAACAAAGTATCTGGAAATGAGCGGCAGGGAGAATGATGAAGAAATTTCGGTAAAAATGAAGACAGAAGTGGGCAAAGAGTATAAACTTCGATAAAGTTCACCAGTTTGAGTATTTGTCAGTCAATAGCAAGGAAAGGCGGTTTTTTAAGGGGGACAACAAAGAAAAATTTAAACTCCCTCTCCTTAGTTCTCATTGTTTATTGCAGTACCTGCCTGCCCTTTGCTGCACCTAGTCCAAGGGAGAAGAGTTTATTTATTGCTAAAGGCAAGCTACAGAGTCTTATTCATGTAGTGTTGCGCGAAAACTATCAGTATTGCTTGTCGTTTGTGAAATTTTCATTTGTTTGGAAAAGATGGTTCACGTCCGTCCACTAGAAGAGAAAATAGCATTAGTTTTTTTTACTTTATTTACGACGATGGGCTGGGCGTAATTTACATCAGGCGAAACTGGTGTTTATGAGGTATCCTGAAAATCCTATCTGCAGGAAGTATCTAAAACAATTAGTGGAAATATTTCGTACAACTGGGAAAAGCAGCAGGGGTAGGAAGAAAATATCTGAAGATAACCAAATAGGGATTGTTGCATCCATGATCAATAGTCCACCGCAAGCAACTAGCCAAGTCGCAAGTTT
>JAWQRJ010005733.1:0-10043 GCA_033557515.1 Diorygopyx duplodentatus | reverse complement strand
AAGGATCTAATCTTTAAATAACTTACAACGTAGCGTCTTTATACAGGCACGGAAAAATAATCTGCCATTTTATTCTCTGCTTTGGCATTATTTTTTTCAAAACATCTTTTTCTAAAAAAATAAAAAAAGATGCAAATAAGCACAAAATATTAATGTGAAATTGTTTTGTCCTAATTTTAGTCAGGTTCAATATATATAAATTAAATGTTGACTTACACTTTTCTATTTAACTTTCTTTTTGACTTTTTTATTTTATTATATAATTCTTATTTTGTTTTTACATTATTCGTACATATTTTAATATAAAATATGTCTGCTTATAATATTTATAATAAGCTTAAGGCCTAGAAATTCGGACTCTAGTAATAATTAAGATTGTTTTAAATTTTAATGTATGCATTGTTGAATGCTACTATTTTCGTAATAAATGTTATAAACTTATGAATTTTATTAAGTATTTTTTTTATTTTCTTCCACATGTCCTTTATTTTCCCAAAAAAAATATGGTCACCGTAGCTATATGCTACTCCTAATCTCACAGGGAGTATTCCTTTTGCTTTCTTTATTGGCATTATGTTCCCTCTTACGAGTGTGCAGATGATAAGGAATCTGGAATATTGTTTTTAATTTTTAATTCATTAGCATGTGCTATTTTCATTTTTAATTTATTATTATTATGAGGTCTTATTGAAACCTATTATGTTCAAGGTTGTGTATAGGGCTGCGCGATAACTGATATTCAATATCGAGTATCGATGCAATCTTAATATCGATACATATCTATTTATCGAAAAACCCGATAAATATCGATAATAGCGATATATCTATGTTACCGATAAGTATTGATAATTATCGATTAATGAATAATTTTGATTGGGTATATCGATAATTATCAATATTGACCGATATTTATCGATAATTATCAATGTATGTAAATATATTAAAGAAATTTTGTGAACAATTGATGGGTATATTTTTATTTTGGGACAAGTTTCCAGTGCAATTGGGGCGACAGCCGACAGTAAACAAGTGGCGACATTGTCTCGGCCCCAATAACAGAGAAGACTCGAAATTCGTCATCACAAGAACCCTTCGATTATATCGATATCAACCAAAGTTGATGATGATGAAAATTTTACACAGACGCCAACAACTTCGAAATCAAGATCGGCAGTAAGACAACTTTCAATGGACAAGTATACGTTGAATTCTCAACATATCAAAAAGATTGATAAAGCATTAGCTTTCACGATTGCTGTGGATATGGAGCCTTATACTATGGTAGAACATTGTGGTTTCAAGCATTTCTTAAATGTAATTCAACCTAGTTATTCGCCTCCTTCAAGAAAAACTGTAGCTGAAAAACTTATCCCTGCAATGTATTGTGACACTCGAAACAAAATTTTTAATGAACTGAAAAAAGCGCAATATATTTCATTTACATCTGATGGTTTACATCTCTTCAAGACAAGTCCTACCTTTCGTTAACAGCTCATTTTATCTCTGATTGGACACTTAACTCAGCTTGCTTAAATTGCAAAGAGATAAGTCTCGATCATACTGAAGATAATTTAGCTGAAATTCTGAAACATAGGTGGAAAATATAGGGAATATATTCTATCAATTGTTGAAATCGATATTTTAAAATCTATTATAGATATTCTAAAACCATTTAACGAGATATCTAATCTTGACAGTTAACCCCCTAATTTCGCCCAACCAGCAACTTTAAGTTGATAAAAGATCTGGTCCCCTAAAGTGACTGAATCACAAAGTGATTACATTCTACGTTCTTATATTTTAAAACAGATGCGAACAAAAAAAATGCACAACGCCCCTATTGTTCCCCAAATCGCTCGCAGTAAATTTCCACGGAAACTTCGACATTGAAGCCTCCTCGTTGTAACGAAACCGGCGCACGTGATTAAGTGGGGATCGGACACAATACATAAGTGACGCGCAATTATGGGCACTAATAACGCAGTAACCATTTCCCCAGCGGGCGTCTGGGCGACCTGTCAGACAAAGGGACTGCCGCTCGGAGTAACTCCGGGCCTCCCCGTGAGAGGGCGAAACCGACGTCGCGACGCTCCGTGCAGGGGACGCCGGGATGCGAGCGTGAAGGCAGATTCAGAGCGGAACCGGCGCGACGGTCGCCGATTCCGAATCGAGCCTGAGTGCGAAGTCCTTCCCGCTACACGATAATTTACAGTTCGCACGAACTTCTCGAGCCGTTCGCCGAAATGCTTGGACGAAGTTTGACGTCCGGTGCCTAAACAAAGTCTGCGCCGACGGTTACTAATGGATATAATGGGAGATGTAAACAAGGATGCTGTGAGAACATTTATGCAGGAGAACGAATTTTGTTCCAACACTAATTATCTCTACCAAAATAAATAACTCACACACTGTCCAAAGGGTCCCATTCCCGTCGAATATTATAAAACAACAAATGCCGATCCTATTCCCTCTTTATTCGTTAACAAGTGCATAGCATTCTAATATGGAGTTACGTGATCGTATCTTCTCAATTGAAGAGAAGAGGAAGAAGAAGAAGAAGCATTATTACCCTTGGACCAAACACACGGAGCGATTACGCATATACAAACTAAACCCAACAAACTAAACACATCCCGAAAAAACATGCAGGAAAGGATAGCTAACAGTAGATCGAAATCAACTGAATCGAAGACCTTGCTAAAATCCAGAAGTACCAAAACTATTATATCTCGACGATCAAGTGCATGTCCCACATCATCTGCAATTTTAATTAGAGCAGTAGTTGTGGTGTAATTTTGCCGAGGGCCAGATTGTAATGGACGAGTAATTATGTTATTATCTAGATACGAAACTACTCGATTATAGATAACACGCTCTAAGGCGTTTGGCAGCACAGATAGGATAGAAATTGGACGAAAATCAGCGGGGCTAGCAGGGTGAGGTTTTTTAGGAATAGGTACAATATGCGCCACCATCGACGCTGAAGGGCAGACAGATGTTTCAGTAGAAAAGTTAAATAAGTGACATATAGGATCGATAATAATATTAAGTTGAAAAGAGTTGTAGTGCAGCAATGTCATCCGCTGGTCGGGTCGGTGATTTGTCGTTAACGGAACAGGTCAGGTTAACGACGGATTTCCAGGTGTGGTGGAGGGGGAACCCTCTATCTCTATTGAGATTATTAGGATGTTTATGGATTTCTATTGCTTCTAGGATTTTTCTAGGGTAGTAGTGGGATTCACGAGATAGCATCTCGTGAATCAGCCATAACATCGCAGTGAGGCAGGGGCGTTCCTTATCTACCTGCTTGATAAGCCAGGCTATCATTGTTCAACTTATGGAAAGCTTGATTCAAGAGCAGCCATGGCCAACTCTATATATGCGCATGATTGATTTGTTAAGATTCGTCCGGCGTGCAAAATGAGAACATGATTATAACATTATAATAAGTGGCGTAGCCCATTTCCAACTTAATAGGGCCGTCAACAAACAAAATTGTCGCTATTGGGCTGCTGAATTTGGATTTTCAGCAGCCCATCCGATCCTTTCATATCAGGACTCACAAAGTCCAAAAAAAGTACCAAGACGTATTGAAGGGATTTAATATAGGTACCTTTTGTCGCAGACACAGTAGGCGCTGTATAGTGGCGCATGAGTATATTGATTTATGTGAATTATATAGTGTTATAATTATATAATAACACTTATTATGTAACACTTATAACACTTACAATTATAATTATACCACCATTATATTTTATATATTTTAATTCTTCAAAACAGAGTACTTATTCTTAACACAGAATTTATAACGTAATTTCGTTCTGGTAAAGCAACGATCTGGTAAAGCTTCAACTGAAGACAGTGAAGTGATCTGCTCTACAGCTTTTCTTTCTTGATTGGAACATAAGCATAGTGCTTTGAGTAATAGAACAAATGTATTACATTATCAGTTTTTAGAGAGAGAATTTGTGAACCTAAACGAATACAAAGCGGTGCTGGAGCAATTAATTTGGTTTATTTGACAAAATGTGTCATCTGTACAAATAGTTTACCTACATGAGTGGCAATTACATTAATTACAGCAGCACTGGGTTGTCAATTTCAACAATGAAAATCAGTTTATTAATATAAATGTATTTTATTTAGGAGTAAATGTAGTGAATGATATGAATTCTATTAGCAATAAAATAAAAGAAGAGTTTTTGTTATGGCACAGAAAATTTCTTATTGAAGCTAAGAAAAAGCATTTTCCTCTTATAGTGGGAATAAACATAGTTCCCTGATATACGAATATCAAAAAGGATAGTATTTTTGTATAAATTGCGAGAAAGTTGAAAGATATTTGACAGTTTATAGAAGTTTTTTATGTGGGTTTACAGATTTTAAAATTGTGAGATGTTATTAATTACGAATGGTAATTTAGTGCAACCGTTTTACAAAAGGGGAGTAACGTGACAAGTTTTACAGTTATGAGAAATGAATTACCATTACTAAAGCCACCGCTCCATAAATCTATTATAACTTTTTGTTAATTTAAAGGAACCGGTAGGAACTTGTTTACAAAGGGAGTTGTTAGCAATCTTAATCGTAACTATTATTAAGAGTTGTTAACTTATTGCTTATAATTATTTTTCAATAAACAACCTTATCATGGACCATACTGTTTTTCTAAAACAGGTACATGTCTTTCAAATGATACAAATATCAACATATCTTGCCATTAAAAAAATACAAAGTGGTGGTTTTCCTCAAAAGCTCGATGCAGTAAACAAATGAGATTTCTGTTAAAAGATGGGTTTTTATAAACAATTTAATATCACCAAATTTCAAATTTATATATCAAACCGTTATATTTATATCCGCACGCTATATAAAATGCAATCACTGTTATTTTAGAGTATACAGGGTATAACAATATTATGGTACATCTCCTTTTTCTTGTTTGTATATACATTGGTAATAGTCGTTTATTAATAGATACATTTCTTAAAGTTTATACAAAAAAATTAGTTATGAAATGTCTGTTCTTGTTATATACACAATTTTTTAAAACAGAATTAATATCGGAATTGCCTTTTTACTTCAAGGAAAAAATATTGTTAGCTTTATGAAAAAATATTTGAAACCAATTCGCAATAAATGTGCCATAAATAACTGGTGCAAAACGTAGCCGTTTGTTCCTCAACTAAAGGCAATAAAAGAACTATAGTATATAAAAGCTGACATAACCATATTTGCAAAAGTCACTAGAATACAATATTGTCTCTAACTTCTAAGCTTTTAAGTATAAATGTTCATTACCTTTGTATTAAATTAATAAGTACTAGTAATTTGTGCAGTTTTCCTTTGCTTTTTGTTTAAATAATGTTTTGGGTCATATTTATCCGAACGTTAATAAACTATACAATAATAACTCTATAATACAATTTAAAATTTATTATAATTTTAAAATTAATTTCAACTTTAATTACAAATTTTAAAATCTACAACATTTTGTATACATCCACTATAAATTTCGAGAACAATTTTTTCCGTTAGTGTGCTATAACAACATTTTTACTTCTGAATTTTTATTCTTGCGAAAAGTTTGGTATGTAATGGTTCATAAATTAGAACTCAATATTTTCAAATATCATTATGACACACATATTCCGGAAACATGATGGAAAAACTACGTTTAATAAACAATGCACCTTAATTAATTTTATTTTGGAAACCTTAGATTAGTTCGTAAAAGTTCAGATTTCCCAGTGCCACACTAGTTTCAAAAAATAACTAGTAATTTAGAACTTAACTTTGTCAAACTTGTAACCTTTTTGGCTACAAAGTTGAATGATTTTGACAACATTGGCAAAATAGAAGTACCCTGAAAATGTCTTGGTGATTCAAATTTTTCTGTTATAATAGAAAAGTAATTTATATGGGACGATTGGGTGTAGATAATTTTGTAAATTTTAAAAATTTTATGTCCATTCCGTTCAAAAAACGAAATTCATTATTTTGATAAAGAAACATTAAATCCCTGAAAAAAAGCAATTTTCTATGTTTTTTCATATAATTTTGATTCTTGTTCTCCAGCTTTTTGTTTATTCTTTCAAGAATACATTTAGCGTTCATATCACAGTTTTATTTAGTAGAATTCAGGGTATTCTATAAATGATTTTAAGTATGCCCAGCAAATTCCAGTAAAATTTCATGCGACATAAATTATACATAAATTAAATATGAATATGCAACATATTTTCTTCGTGCAAATGGAACAGCGTAGTAAAAATTCATAACTCTCAAAAAATATAATTAACAATATAAAAATGCAGGATCTGTATCAGTTTCGCACATAAAGCATCATTTAAATAATCAAAAGACAGCAATTATGAATTTTTATAACAACCACCAGTAAGCAAAAGACAATCCACAAGAGATCGACATTGATAACAATTTTCCTGCAATGTATGGGCTGGTATCATTGGGGATTACTTAATTGGCCCCTTTTTTTCTGCCAGCAAAACTAAATGGACTAATTTACGAGATTTTTTTAGAATGTGCTGTCTGTTCTTATAGAAGAAGTTACATTGAATATTCGACAACAGTCCTGGTTTATGTATGAGAATATCTCAACAATAGGTATCATAAGAGATAGAATTGAAGAGGAGGACCAGTTGGATGGCCGGCTAGATCCCCCGATCTCAATCCGCTTGACTTTTACTTGTAGGCTCATCTTAGAGCTAGTTTATAGGAAGGAGATTTTTACTTGTGTATGTAATACACAAGTACGTTATTCAAAATGAACAATTAAATTCCAAAGAATAAATCAAAAACAACTAGAGCAATTTAACCTAAATAAGAAAAATATTTTAATTTTTCTTGATATAAAACCTAAAGTAAACTAAAAACGAATCATTTTTGCACAAGAAAGACATCAATAACTAATTAATCTCTTAAAAATTACTACTAATTTAAACTTTTTCAAATTTAAGGAATCAATTTACACCATCAGATATGGGTTGCCTATGGGTTCTACATTATGCGGCTTATTACCTGACGTTTACGTAAACCACTTTGAAAAGATCATCTTTAATGAAAATAACGTTTTTTTTTTACCAAACGCATAAAATACTATTGCAGATACATATGTTGATGACATTCTTATTATTTTCAATGCCACAAACGCACAACTAAAAGCACTACACAATTTATTAAATAACGAAGTAAACTGGAATTTACCATAGAAAAAGAGAAAAACAATCACATTAGCTTCCTTCATTTAATATTGACTGATAATTAACAAATAAAGAAACAGAAACTACAAATATAGAAACCCCTTTTGAACTCATATAATAACCCCAAAAAATGCATACAGTAATTGAAGCAACAAAGACGCAGCTTTCACTTTTTTTACATTCCCTTAAATTTAACATTAATATTTAACATTCCCTTAAATTCAAACAATTTCAAAAAAACTCAACTTAATCTGCAAGATAGCAATAAATGATTACTAACTGAATGATCTTCAATCTATTTACAATAAAATATATAATAATAACATTCTTAAATACATATTCTTAAATACATTATGTACATTATATGTATTATATACATAACATATACTTTTTCTGACAACATAAATGACTTGCTAAGGAAATGCAATACAGAAACATTTTTTAAATCTAATAATAATATAGGAACATATATTATTACAATATACTTGGTAACACTTGGTAGAAAAAGTGGGATCTATAAAATCGAATGTGGAGAGTGTGAACCTTACTACATAGGACAATCTGGATAAAGTACAAAAACAAGGTTCAATGAACACCTAAAAGTGTATAGTTCAATAATCAAACAACATATTGCTCAAACTAACCACAAAATTAAAACAAAGAACATCACTTTATGAATTAAATAAATCTGAGAACATTTTAGAGAGTTTAAAGAAGAATTTGAAATAACCAAACACAAAATGTCCAATACAATAAATGGATATGTGTTTTTGTAGTTCGAATAATAGAATTCCAAAGCAGCTGTAACCATCATATATCTACATAAATAAATCATTCATTACATTTTTTTTATCTTAATTGATTTAATTAATAATGAATATAGTTTATAACGAGTTGATAACTTTAAAAAGATTTAGAAAATTCTGCATTACTGATTTAATTAAGAATTCCAAGAGAGTAATGATTGTTACTAATCAGTATGTTTAGAAACTAAATTTAGATTTTTAACACCTTTATTCGTCGACTGGTTTCGGTATCATAGTACCATCATCATGGACTTTTTGATTACAAAAGTATCATTATAAACTATAATTAAAATCACGTGCTAAATTATTGTAAACATTGGACTAAGTGTAACTTACGTTCTACACCTCTAAGAACTATGCTAACGTTGAAATACTAATCCTGATTGGTTTTATTGTACATCGAAGAAGTTTAATTAGATGATAACACATTTGAAGTTACTTAAAATAAAAATTATATTATTTCTAAAAGACATGAATACCGGTCGAAACATGTTTTATATGAAAGTGCGCGTAGCACTATTAATAATTTGGATTTTGAATTTAAAATTAGACTTTAAAAATTACATTGTTATATTGTAAGAAATATGATTATAGCAGTTATATGGTTTTGCATATTTATAGATAAAAACTTATATCAATTATTAAATTGAAGAATTATATTAAGTAATTAATTAGTTAATGTTTGTGATATAATAAAATAGCGAGTTATAAATTATTAAATTATAGACTTAATGAGAAACGTTCATTAATTAGTAAAAATGAAATAAATGTAAACAAAAAGAAAAAGGGCGAAATAGAATAAAAAATAATGATAAGTTATATGTTTAAAATAATTGGGAAATTAATTAATAATAAGTACGCAAATAAAATGAAATAGTATTAAATTTAATGTAAAGCAGAAAAATAAAATGTTATAACTTTTTTTTTCTTATTAAAAGGGTGTCTGAGGGAATGGTAAATATGAGAAATATTGTTTTCCAATTGACCATTAAGTAGTAAGGGTTGTGGGTGGTTTTTTCTAAATGAATCTATTTCATAGCTTTCGAAGAATACCATTAAGTAGTTTTTATTCAGTTGATGAATGATTTTGATGTTATCAAATGTGAATTTATGATTGTTAAAATGTATTTGTCTACCAAAGTTTGAATGATTGCTTGTGAGGTGTTCTTTGACTCTAATTTCGATATTTTTGCCGATCTCTCCTATGTATGTAGCATTGCAAGTTTCACATGTAACAGTGTATACACCATTTTTTTCTAGTAATTTGGTAGGTGGTTTACTATTGTTAAGTATGTTTTTTAGATTATAGTTTGTTTTAAGGGCAAGTGAAATGTTGAGTTTATTAGCAATGTTTTTAATTTTGTTACTGATTTTGCATTGGTAAGTGATGGCTCTAAAGATTGGTTTAGGTTTATCTTCTATACGGTGTAGTAGTATTGTTACTATGAACATTGTTTTTTTGAAATATATTATTAAAATAGTGGATATCGTAACCATTGTTAGAAGCAATTTGTTGTATAATGTTTATATAACTTTTCTTCATGTTATTCAACTCTTCTTCAACCCTTTTGTCATGTTACTAAAACTGAGAGAAGTATTTTTTAGTCTGTATATATAAAAAATGAAAGTTGATTTGTTAACTGTTGGGTCATGAAACGAATTAAGTGGGATAATAGCATCGGTTTGTGTAGGTTTCCTATAAACTTCACAATTAATTGTATGTAGGGATGTTATTAAAGTGATATCTAAAAAATTTAAGGTGTGATTATTTTCTGATTCTACGGTGAATTTTATTTTAGGGTGTAATGTATTTATAAAATTATAAAGTTGATTTATAATATTTATATTTGTAGTGTCAATTATGACTAGAATATCGTCTACATATCTGTTCGATAATATAATTTTATTAATGAATTCGAAATTGCTGTTGTGTATAATTTCTTGTAAATGGTTCATGAAAATGTCACTTATAAGTCCGCTAAGTGGAGAGCACATGGGTAAACCTTCAATATTT
>JAWQRJ010005732.1:0-10043 GCA_033557515.1 Diorygopyx duplodentatus | reverse complement strand
ACCATACCTTGTCCCTTCGTCTCCTTCTTCCCACAGTGATCTCTGCTGTTCTGTTCAAAGCCTGTTTGTAGGAGTCCCAAACTTCTTCTACCCCTTCATCTTGCAGTTCCGACATGTTCCCTAAATCCCGTCTTATCCTTTTTTGGAAATCTTCGACCGCTTGTGTTTCCTCGCTCAGTCTCTTTGTATTGTATCTTATCCACGACCCAGATAATTGTTGATATCCCGGTAGAATCAATGAAATGCTGGTATATTGGATTTGGTTTTTTGCTCGACAGATCTGAGTCATAATATTCAATGTTATACAGACGAGAATACATTGGGCAGCGATCAGTTCCCTGTTTTATTCACAGTGTATTGCTCCGGTCGACACGGAGATGGAGTAGACTTAGAATGAGCCATGGGCTTTTCCCAGCCCACATGTTTAGAATAGGCATCGCTGATTCACCCTCTTGTGGTTGTGGGGAGGTTGGCGATCTGAATCACATTTTCTTTGCGATTGGAGTTTATTAAGAGGTTTTTTTTTATAAGGTTGAGGAGTATGGGTTTTTATGGCCCTTATAATATTACATCGCTTTTAGCTTCCTGTTTCTTTAAGGTTTATAATTTTACTTGTTAGCTATCTGTCAAGATGTGACGTATGTATTTAATTATTTTTCTTGCTTTTTGTTATTTATGATCCCCTGCACATCCTTTTTCCTATGGTATCTCATTTCGTTCCGAGGGATCATTTCGGTTGTGCATAGGAGGCCCCCCCCCCTCTGAGAAGAGTTCTTTCCTGTGTGGTGATGGTTCACATATTCCTTTTCAGTTAAATACATGTATACATATACAAAATCACAAGGCAGCATTGGGAAAAATAATGACTGGTGAATTAAAAGCTACGAAGGCTCAGACACCAAATTCCTGTGTTGAAAGAAGAAGCAGAGTAAGGTGGATAATTTTTTGTTTTAGGAATTGGTTTTAGGCGATTGAAATGGTTAATCGGTGTGTGATCTGTCGGAAAAAAAATACCCCGCAATTTTGTTTTCCCGCAAATGAACCGATACGACTAAAACAATGGTTAGAATTCAGCAAGATAGAGGCGGGGAATTATAAAAAACATTATGTGCTGTGTGGTCGACATTTTGAGGAAAATTGTACATTTTCCAGTTTAGGCAGAGCATCTTTAATGAAAACTGCATTACCTACTCTACATCCACCAGGTAATTTCTATGGGCACAAAATATAATTTCTGTTAACCTTAAATTTCTTTTAAGTTTTAAATTAAAATAGCATTAAATTTGTAGTGGAACTAATGAACGTTGATACTGACGAAATGGATGAAATTAATATTTCTTGCGTTTCGGAGGCCTCGAATGTTACATCTTTCGGACGGCATATAAACATATTGAAAGACAATGCTAGGCCATCCATAAAAGTGCAATCGCATGAAGGGATTAAAACCGCACAGCAGTCTGTAGATATAAGGTAATGTTCCATTTGTATGTTGAAGGTAAGTATACCTATACCAGGTGATGGATGTATAAGCCCAGTTGGTTGTGTTCACATATTCAACCAAAAAGCTAGCTAAAATTTCAGTGCCATTTGAAGTTGAATTTCTGACTGAATTTTGACAATAGTAAAAATTTTGGGTTTCAAACTTCATTTGAATTAAAATATAGTCCTTTTTACTACTTATACAGCTTTTGGAGAAATACAATTAGCACCGAAGCATAATCACTCCTTTAATAGAAATACCAAAAAAAAGCGATTATCTGATTTGAATGCAAAAGAACGGATAAAGTTAGAAGTCTGAAATTTTGGATTTGAATATGGTAGGAAGAGAACTAAAAGATAGAAATATTTTCAATGAGTTGGTGGTTCCGGTTATACCGGAAGTTGACAACAGCTTTGTTAACTTAAATGGAATGACCCCAATTTTTAATTTTTTTAACTACATTATTTTGTCAAGAAGTAAACATGTGAAATATCTTGATAACTCGATTTCCATATGATATATGCGTTAATTTTTTACCCTAAATATGAAATCAACCAACCTAAGTTACATAAACGTCAAAATTGATAACTAATTGGCAGACAACTCAATTTATAACAAATGAATGTATTGCCAAAGGATCGCTTTTGCAGCAGGAGCTCGAAAAACCTTAAATAATCGGAAAAGGATACATTTTAGGTATAGGAAGACCTAATATCATTTAACGGAAATTTTAATTCTACGTTCGATAAGATAAAATATTTGGTAGGTGTCATTTAAAAAAAACCGCTTTTTGTCATTTAAAGTTTTCTTATTTCAAAATTCAATTTTGTAAAGAATGTCCCGCTGGGTGTACATATTTCTGAAAAGTTCAATATCTCAACTAATGGTTAATGAAGTATGAACGTTATTGCATAAGTCTAATTATGAAAATTCGATTTTTCAGAATGTTGCTTTGATGATCAAAATGTTGCTCAAAAATGGTGATCAAAACATTAAATGTAGATTAAGAAACAAAATTAAAATTGGGGTAATTCCATTTAAATTAACAAAGCTGTTGTCAACTTCCAGTATAACTGTCCTACCGTATTTAAATTCAAATTTTCATACTTCTAGCTTTGTCCGTTCCCCATATATTTCTAATGGACGGTCTACGGTAGACACCTGTATAATAAAAAGATAATATAAATGATATGTCAGTTAATTAAGAACATTTCTGATTAGTTTGAAGTATTTTTATTAATTTACCTTACATGTTTCCACTTCATTAAGTCATCCTCAGGGGTGTTACTTCATCATTGTTACATCATCATTGGTGAACTTCATTTGTATGTTATATTAACAAAAAACTGTATTTGTCTGTACGTATTTGTTGCTAATTTTGATTGGTTTTTGCTGGGGTATTTATTTGATTTTATGTCGCTCAGCGGTGATGGTGTTTCAGCAAAGTAATTGCTCAAAAAGGCCAAAAATATATGTGTACTCAATTTTGTATCACATACGTTGTTAACTGTCAAATTGGTGATTTTAGCAGTGAAGAAACATACTTAGATCGTCTAAATATGAAGAACATTTGTCGGGCTTGTATGATTGATAACGGCCCAATGGAATCGCTCTTCAGTTATACATCGCCTTCCATCGCATTCCTGTTATGTGACATTTTTACTAATTGTACATCGTTGGAGGTAGAGTTATATTCATATATTTTTTTTGTATTCTAATAGTCTGCAAAGGATTTCACTTTGGAAAAATTCATAGCAAATTTATTTACACCAAATTTATTTGATGTTGTAAATGTATATGGAATACAATTTTTCTTATTGTACTTAGACTCCATTGGACCCTATATCCAGGATTTCAACAGAGTACAAAATTTAGACTCCCACATCTGAAAATATCAACAATGTACAAAAATGTATGGTACAAATTTCAAAATGCTATACATTTTTCTTTAGAATTGGCAATTTTCTCTTTCAGAGTTCTTTTTAATTTAATTATTAATTTCTGTATAGGTGCAGGAAAATGATGGTTTACCAGAACAGTTATGCATAGGATGTGTCAAGATGCTACAGCAATGGTTTACGTTCAGAGACACCAGTATGTTGTCTGACGAAAAATTAAGGAATGCATTAATGAATAATAGCATCAATGAATCAGAAAATTTGGATCCGCTACAAGAAGATTTATATCCTCTTAAAATAACTTCTCCAGAAGTAGATGTGAAAGAGGAAGTACCGCCAGTTTTTATTTTGGCGGCTGATAATGATGGCAAAGAAGAACAGGAAAATAATGAAACGTCGGTCAAAGATGAACCATCCATAAGCAGGATTGTTGAAATTGATTGTGAAGTAAAACCAGAAATGCCATTGGTTACTCTAGAAGAGAACAATGGAGCAATGGAGGATGATTTTGTCCCCTACCTCAATGAAAAAAATATTTTCAGTGTGCAGAAAGATCATACTTATGCTTCTGTAAGTAGATTTTTAGCTTTATATCATCAGTTTTGTATTCAGACCATGATTACATTTTTGAATCTAAACAGTATAGCTTTGCTCGGACTTTTAGTGTTTGTTCCGGTCTCCATATTTCTAGAAATTAAATAACTGAAGAAGATTAATTAAACTCAACTTTGCTGAGTTTCTCAAGTATTGTCAATATTTAATTTAACATTATTTACATGTCAGACAAATTCCATTCTGTTGTCTTGTTAGCTACTCTATTTTAATTATTATTAATTGTTACTTGTTATTGATATTTGTTTTAATTGTTATTAATTGGTGTTCATTGATAGGCCATAACTTATGTAGTTTTGAATTTGGATGACTGTTGGCGTTGTGTGTTGAATTATCAGTGAATTGAATACAATGCTTCAATAAGACGAAATGCTTATAGGACATAATCAAGTGGCCAGCTAGATCACCTGATATCTTCCTTTTAGACTTTCTATGGGGAGTAATGAAAAACAAACTTTATTGAATAGAAATTGCACCCTTCAAGAATGACAACACAATTTTGACGCGACTATTCGAATTTAAACGAATATCTACGCTGTGAGCAGAGGTGTGCACAGCAGATGTCAACTATGTGTAAATATGATTTAAATTGACTGCAATTCTTTGAATATTTTGTCATTGCCTTTATTTACTTGAATATAATTTTATTACTATTAAAAAGTTACACTTTTCGTTGTTCACTTGTAAATTATCTATCTCTACTATATTATTTGTTGTGATGCTAATGCAGCTATAATATACTTATTATTAAACACATACCTTTTTTGGTATATTTATAACAAAGTTATATTGACAATATTATATATTCGTAAATAAAATTTGAAACATAAAAAAATACGACTGTATTATAGCTTTGTTATTTAAATAGAAAATGAAAAACTTACTACGCCAATGGATACTGCACAAAAAGTTGCCGTTAGAACCTTCCTTTTGTATTTCGATATCTCTTATGTTAGTGAGATAGGAGCAATTTTAAAAATGAGCAAAATCTGAAAATCATCTGTAACTCCGATAGCAATCACGGTAGACATGATCTATTTTGACATTTATTTTTATTTTTTAAAAAAAAAGGGCACGAGATTGTTCTATCAGATTTTTGATAACACTGTACAGACTATTCTAGACTTCTTGTTATAGGATGAAATCTTAGCTTTTATACCTATTACAATAAACAAACAAAGTTTTTATCTATTCACTAATTTAATGTTGTTTTTTTTAATCTTTCTACATATTTTTAGAGACAAAAGCTTAAACAAGAGCAATCGAAGAGCTACTATCATTGTCATTGGTGTTTGAAAATATTTACCAATCTTAGAGTGTTTAGAAAACACGTCTCTAAAGAACACAAGAACGTGGGTGAAAACTGTCATAAAACGTAAGTATAAAAAAGTATTACTATAATATTTCTATAAAAAAGGATTACTTAGATCAATACAACTGTAGTATTATTTAGATAAATATAATATAATAATAATATATTTTTTGTCCGCTTGTAGAAGCTGTCCACTTAAGAAAGCTTAAATAAAAAAAAATTACAAAATCATAAATAAACGACAAACTTCCTAGTTATGTTTAATATTTTTTTATTGAAAAAATACTTAAGGAGTGTTTACCTGTATATATGTATGTACATAGTACATACATACATGTTTGAAAAAATACATTTATGTACTTTAATGTAACAAATAGAACTTAAGGTTGAACACAAAAGGATACCACTTATTTTATGGTATCATTTTATATCATTATGGTGTTGGTTTATGGTATCAACTTATTTTGCGAAAAAATCTGATATTTTTGACTTCTTTTTTTTACACTTCCCTTGTAGAAAACATTTTGAAAATTGGATTCAATGTTCTTTACAAATTTGAAGGCAACAAAATCTCTTTTTGAAAACTATTTTAGGTGTTCAACAACTTTCAAAGCGTCTGCATACGAATTTATAGGACCAGCATCTTCTTCTTCTGCATCTCTCTTGCATAACCATGATTTCATCAGCAACAGCATTCCCGCTTTTCTTGTAATTTTCTCCATTTTCATTAAATGGCTCATCATCAAACGGCCTTTGATCCAAATTAATGAAGTCATTATCATGACATTCAGATTGGCCGATTTCATTCAAGTCCCTCCGAAACTTTGCCAGGGTCAAAGTCAGATCATCTTCTACATCATATTCCATGCGTACACTTTGTACTTCAAATTTTTTTAAAGCCTGATTTGGCAAAGCAGTTTTGGATAGTCTTCGGAGTCAGATGTTAACCGTTTTTGAAAGATCTGAGGCGGAGGAAACACCTCACCAATTTTTGATAGAATATGTTTCAAATCATGGTAAAAAAATGAAAATTTTGAATTATGTCCTGGCCCAAGGGTTCACACATAGATGTTGTGTTAAGAGGTAGAAAAATTATTTTAATATTTAATAAAAGCAAAATTTTCCCCGTTTGAAGTCCAATTCTTTTGTCCATGTCAAGAAGTCAGTCTGTCGCATCGGCAGCTTTTTCCTGCTAGCCATGTTGACACAAAACAGAACTGTCAACCTTTCCTTTGATATATTGCCCCCTGTAGATTTTTCACACTTAAATCTTAGAGTTTTGTCTGGCAAAGCTCTAAAATATAAGCCACTTTCATCAGTGCTAAATACATATTTTGTAAAAATTTGTATATAACGCTGTAATATATATTTGTATTGTTGGCAACTTTTGTACGAATTATTATCATACTTTAAGTCATTTTTTGGTCCAAATTATCACCTGATTGCCGTTGTCTACAAATCCTTTCCTTTTGTTTTACAACCTGTGCGGCTTGAGTTTTACATGTGTTGAATCTAAGATAATTACTACAATCAAATTAATAACTTTTTCAAATAAATACACAGAAATAATTCCTTACCTTCACCCAATTTGCGAATACTCAAATTTCTCCATTTTCTGGCTTAATGTAAAAAAGGTTTTGAAGCATTTCCAATTTAAATTAATTGAGATTATTCCCGTTTGAACATTTCAAAAAACGGAGAGTAATACAAAACACCCTGTACAAAAATTGCTCATTCCAAATTAGGAAATAGTAGATCTAGGTTTAAATATACCAGGGTTTATCACTTTTTCGACTCTTATAAGTGTTTGACATTGTCTTACACTACTGTTATTATAGTTTACTGATCAAACTGCACGGATATGTGTGAATAGGTGTCACTGAACTTTTAAGAAATAATAGTTTATCAACACGTTTTGCATCTTCTGCAAATAATTGTCCAGAATCAAACCATCAAACGACATATTTTGGAGAATTAATTCAATGGCCCCAACATTCTGGTTAGTGAAAGCAAAAGCTTAAGTTTCAAAAACGACAGTGCCATGCCAATGTGAACGTTAGCAGCATTATATGGGATGACAGTGTGTGTTATGAGCGTTGCGAGTAGTATCTTATCACACCCATTGATGTTTTGGTGGTGGTTCCCAAATGTGAGGACAAAAATAGTACAATGCATTGTTTATTTCAATCATTTTAAAATCATTTACTGCCGAATATTAAGACTTTGCAGTACTGGAAACTTTTGTTTCAGCTTCCAATCAAAGGATAAACTTTCTGATCACACATGTTCCAATGACACCAAGTCAGAATGGGACCAATCGTTGAAGAAACCTAGAGAAGAACCAAAGGAAATTCCTGCGAAAATACAAAAAAAAGATCCACTAAGGTGTCTTCTTTGCAAGAAAATCTTCAAGTCCGCATGGCGATTAAAGATACACATGTTGATCCATACCGGTGAACGTCCTCATATGTGCCACGTGTGCGGAAGGACATTCTCGCAGGTAGCGCATTTAAAAACTCACTCTTTTATCCACACCGGCGTTAAGAATTTCATATGCGACATATGCGGAAAGAAATTTTCTACAACGACCTTCCTAAGACTCCACATGCGACACCACGACGAGAAACCAAGAAAATACAAATGCACGGAGTGTCCTAGAAGTTTCTTTCTCGCCAGTCAACTGAAAACGCACAAAACTACGCATACCGGGGAACGTCCGTTCAAATGCCACGTCTGTTCAAAGGGTTTCCGCTCAAAAACTGCTCTGAAAGCACATCGGCTGCGCCCTTGCGACTTGAACACTCTGGACCGGCCGTTTTGGTGTAATATGTGTAATAGAACGTTTACGCGAGAGGTCTACTTGGAAAATCATGTGGCATCACTGCACAACAACGAAAACAAAACGCGCCCGTTCGTTTGCAAAGTGTGCGGGAAAGAATTTCGAACGAGAAATACCTTGAAGCTGCACAGCATTCGTCACACGGATAGTAGGCCGTTTTTATGCACAATATGTAATAGAAATTTTAAGGAGGAGGCGAATCTAATAGCGCACATTAAGTATCACGCAAGGCCAAAACCGTTTGAGTGCGATACGTGCCACAAACGATTTGTTGACCGGTGCGCCCTACGCATACACAACCGGACTCATACGGGCGAGAGACCGTTTTCATGTGAAATTTGCGAAAGGCGGTTTACGGTTAAACGAACCTTGGAGGCCCATTTGAGATGTCATACGGGCGAACGTCCCTTCCAGTGCAGTGTGTGTAAAAATACGTTTACGCAACGATGTTCGTTACAAACTCATATGTTACTAATACATAATTGCGATCCGTAGCTAGTTTTACAGTTATATTGTTTTTACGAGTTTTAAAAATATAACTTGTGATCTAATGTAACAGATGTGAACAGATCTTTGTATATGTCGCAGGTAGTGTAATAGCTCCGTTACCGGAAGAAAAAATTAATCAATTAAATAATTATTCCTACTTACTATTCTATGAATAAACAAAGTACTTAGAAACGAGATAATTTAAACCAAATGCCAAAATATATTAGCAAACAAACATAAAAACAATTTCAGACGGTGAACTTACAGCACCCAATATAATCACCGAAAACACCGAAGTGGAAACACCACAACAACCACAATTTAAATAAGAATTATTTGTCGTAATTAATCAGTGTGTTTTACACAAGAGCCAAGTTGGGAATCTCCTTAAAATCTTATTTCTTCTCTCCAAGCAACTTTGGGTGAAGGGCATTGTGATATTTCTCTAAGCTGATCCCCACCACTTTATCCCAGAAGTGCAACAATAATAAAATAATATAACACTAACCTGGCAATTATTACAGTAGCCGAGAAAAGATGCAATACTGTTTAGTGTTTTATGGCCTCGGAGTGACTACGGGTTGAACTAAGGGTGACATAGTACGGTGAAATAAAATAACGAGATATCTTATAATGTTAATAAAATGGCTAATATACCATTAAATGAAAAAAATTTGGTGTGAGGACTTTTGGGTATGACTAAAAACTATGTAAAATTGGCTTTTTGATAAAAAAAATAACTAAATTGTAGGGAGTCTATTTTGGCAGAGAACTTATAACAGTAAAGAATATGATTTTATATTTTTATTTTATGTGTAAATAGACTATCACATAGAAATCTTTGAATAAACATAAAATCAATACTTGGTCTTTGAGATTGGTGCAAATTTTTTTGTTAACAACCTTAACACCGCAGACTTTTTGGTTGGTAGTTTATCATTATTAGGACAAAAAAATATAAGAAATTTTTGCGGTAAGGTGGTATTTACTATTAACCTTTTAAATGACGAGTTTAGTTTGTCAACAGTTTAGCGTACTCAAATGGGTAATAATGAACGAATTTACCAGTTAAGGGGTTAATATGTTTCGGCATTGAAAGAAATTCACAATTCATAGCTTAAAATTAAAATAATTCAAATCAAAAATAATTAGGAATTCGCTTAACAATTAACTGAATAATATACAGTGCGTTTTCGCTAATCCGTAGCCTTGATTATCCGAAAACCGTGATACACTGAATCTTAAATTTACGCATTGTAATCTCAGTAATCGGCATTAATTTCCCATCGCTAATCGGAAATAACGGAATTCCATGAAGTAACCTCGGATATCCACAGCTAGCGCTTGTGTACTTCCCCTAGTTGTTTGTGTGTGTCTAAAAAGCATATATCTTAAGTGAAAAAACTGTAAGAC
>JAWQRJ010005731.1:0-10045 GCA_033557515.1 Diorygopyx duplodentatus | reverse complement strand
ATACTAAGTAGGCCTTGTTTGTTTGACAGATAGTTTATTTTGTTGGTTAATTACATTGGATATGTTGAATATCTTTATCAGATGCAATGATAAGAGCGCAGATGCTTTTGTGATGAATCAAAACTTATATCCAGATAGACGACAGCCACACGCGAGGACTTTTGTCAAACTGAAAGCTAATCTATGCAAGACGGGTACTTTTATTGCCGCCTTCGGGAAAGAAATTTAAGATATATTCCAGAAAATGATGAAATTCTAATATTGGGATACTTCAGAGCATATCCACGTAATAATGGAAAGTAATTTTTATTTTTTTATTTTATATTGTGGTGTTAACTTTGTTCAATACATTTAATATTTGTTCAATATTCAAACGTGTTTATCTGATAAATACAAGTAGCATCATTTATTTTATGCCGTTGCAATGTAGTTAATAAAAAAAAATACTATCTGTCAAACAAACAAGGCCTACTTAGTATTGTGTTCATTAATCCCATTAAATAAATAAGATTCTTAAAAGTGATACATTTCGCAAATGACATTATTTAATGCTATGATATTTTTTGATATTCGTAAAGACAAAAAACCCTCTATTAGATAGATGCATAAAAAATATATAATTCTATTTAAGAAAAAAAGTTGACTATCGCCCTCTAGCGACAAATTGCAGTAGAATATTTTTAAGTTTTCCACCAAATTGCAATTTTAAAATGATTCAATTTTTATATGCAGTTTTTTATTCGATCTTGAATATTAACTGAGATATAAGGTTGGCCCTGAAATAACAAACAGTCTGTATAGGTGACCCAAATTCGATGCTCACCATTTACGGTAAGAGCTACAACTACGACTCGGTTAAGTGGAACAATATGGGGGTGTTTATCTAAGCTGTTCAGATCTTCTCTTGTTTTCAAAAAAAAAATGCTTCCCCTACTAGATATCCTGAAAAAAACTGAAAATTGTCATTTTCTTCAAATGTGAATATTTTCCATATTATTTATCGTATCAAAAAATTACGGGGAAAAAATTTAAATTAAAGGATAAATTATAAAAATATTTTTTACCTTGCATCAGTTTCGAGATATGACCCGTTTGTATTTTTTAAAAGGAAACCACAGTTGATTTTGACATTACTTGATTTTTCCCTTTCCAACGATATAAGGTTCGAGGTATTTATCTTTTATATATAGTTTAGGAGATAGGAAGAAAAATCATATTCCACACAGATTTTAACCCACATCACACCATCCATGATTAAGAGCTATGTTATGTTTTCAAAACAAAATACTGCATACCTGGTATTTATTATCTTTTGTGCTTTGGTAGATATGGAGAAAAAAGATTTTCTGAAAAACAGTTCTGCATGGAAGTAAACTTGGAAGCAAAAAACATGGAAGCAATAAATATGGTAAGAGTAAACATGATAACAATAAACATAGTAACAATAAACATAGCAACAATAAACATAGTAAAAATAAACACAATAACAATAAACTAAGATTTTCCTACAAAAGATGTTCAATATGGCGGCCGTTTACTTCTAAACATTTGGTAACACGCTTTCCGCCACTTTTTCTACAATTAATTGACGAACACTAACGAAGTTAAAAGCCTGCACGACGCTTTGATGCAAATCATTAATACTGTTATAACTCATTCCGTATACCACGACAAATTATATCTCTCAAGCCTTCTGATCTAAACTCTCTGAGATAAAAGGGTACAGTATACCCTTTTGAGTATACTGTACCTTATCTGTACTTCAACAAGTTCAAAGAGAACATGGGAGTATATTCTGAAGATCATGCAGAAAGGTTCCGCAAGGATATATTCTCTGGTTATGTATTCTCCATAACTTTCGATTCAACTTATATTTTGTAACATATGGTTACAAAATAAAGGTTGTCTTCAGTCACATATTTTCTATCCTGTTGTTGTACCAACACAATAAGCAAAACATTCCAAAAGAAATGCAAAACTTTCACAAGTTTTATATTCTCCTTGTGACGGAATCAAAGTTAAAGATGAATAAGTGAACACAAATTGTGTTATTTCGCAGCTATCTACACAAGACAAATTTTTTACATTTAAACTCAAATGACTGTGTATGAAAATCATACCAACGTGAGAGTTCATATCAAGTTAAACTGAGTTACTGCGTGGCAATAAAGTGAGGTTATCCTTCTTTTCCTCTCCCTCAGTAGTTCATATTGTGCTACAATTCTAATTATACTTGGTTATACTCATAAATTTGTTTTTTTAGTTTCTTTGTACAAATTTTTTTAATTTTAAATTATTATAAAAGGAACAACAGAAATGTGTTACGAGGTCGGATTTGGTAAATATCGATAGAACAATTTTTCAGTTAAAAACCTGTGCCTAGGAGTATTACAAAGGTTTTATAAAACCTAATCTTTAAATCTCTAAAAGGATGTAAAATTTTATGTATTTTTAGATCACAGAAATTTTAAAAAATTAAAATTTGGAAACTCGTTTAGCACTTGAGTATGAAGCATAGATATGGAATGAATGACAGATACATTTCGTTATTTATATAACGGATGAATACCTTTTTTTAATAAGGTCATAATAGATTAACGTTGTCCCATCGTTTGCATCATCATAATAATCAATTCCTGTGCTTTCTTAGAATCGTAGCAAATTTTAGTAACGTTTTCCACCAAATGATTCTTAATAGCAAATAGAACATTGCGTTCAGCAATAAATACGCCGAGTCGCATTTCTTCTCACAAGTAATGAAAACAGTTAGCCAAAAATTCTAAACAGCAATATCAAAAAGTATAATTACTTATAAATTTATCTTCTTTAATACCTTCTCCTAATTTAATTTGAGTAAGTGGTCCTGCTGTTGTATTTACTCAGACTTGGTTGTTTGGCCACTAGTTGCACTTTTCTTCTGGTGAAATTTACGATCTTTGACGCAGAGTTGACATTTGATGTAACTACCACCTTTTCAACTTTTCGTTACCCAGCCTTTAAAGTTGGGTTAATTTTCCTAATTTTCTTTATAATGCTGGTCATACTTTTTCGTTTTTATTGTTTCTGCACATTAGCTTTCACCACCACTCTCACAATCACAATTTTTCTAAACGAAAATGACGCCAGAAGCATTGTTCGTCACATTTATAATCTCGAGTGTCTATTTCTATTTAATCTTATATATTTCTATTTAATAAATATTCAAAACTGTTTGTAATATAGTTTTTAATACACTGATAGAAGACTCCACTATTATCCAATAGAGCACGCAACAGTTGCAAACGCAAACACGCAAAATGCTCAGTTTATACAAAAATAGAACCTGAAATTCAAATTTGAATTTTTTTGAACAGTCCTGTTTTTTATTATCAGATAAAAATAGCTTCTACAGAAACTATTTTTCGAGTTTAAGGACTACATACATAACATATTAACATTTATGTACAACATAACATATATGTTGTACCAGTGAATTTTTAATATTTAAAATTTTTAGAATACGATTTAAGATAATACGTTATGGGTCTTTTGACTTATTTATTCTTTTTAAACAGGGAACATTGGATAAATTGTATCCAATTAATGGAACTGCCATGTACTTATGTCTAAATAAAAAAGTAAAATAAGATAAAACAAAGAAAGGAAATCAAAATGTAATATTTATTCCAATGGCGAACGTATCATTATATTAAGCAATTCATTTCATTTAATCATACAAGCTGAGAATGAGCAAGGAAGAGGTGATTCTTTAAGGTAGATCTATGGGTGTATTTCTTATCGCAAAATTTACAAGCAAATTTAGGAACACCATCGCATTCGTATTTTCTATGCCTATTCATACTGGTTTTGTATTTATAGTGTTTGTTGCAGTTCATGTATAAACAGCAGGGTTACCTAAAATAAATTTTATTGTTAATAAATTTAATCTACTGTTATAAAAAGCATACGATTATTCTACTATATTTTTTACGCTAATTATAACTACCCTTAACTAAAATAAATTACAAAAATACATTTTTTGAATAAGAAGCTGGTTACACTTATTATGTGATTATTATTACGAAACTCTTTAAACAGAGTTTTTAAGCAATCTATTATCAGAAAAGAGATACAAATTCAACAATATAATCATTTTTTTATCTTTTACATGTAGTCCGGTAACCTTAGATGAGGTTACCTTTAAATTACTTTTAAGCGTTTTAATATAATATAAAAAAATATAAAATAATAAAAACCTGAGCAGTAGTAAAGTACACAAAAAATACGGTACATATGTGCCCCAGAATAAAATCAGTAAAATGACTACGAGCGAAATTTTTTTCATAGTCATTTTTATTTTTAAAAGCGTCTTTTCAAATTTCTTTCATAACCATTTTACTGATATTATTCACGGTAGCGAAGACAAACGGTATAATATTCATTCGATTAAAAAGATCAAAACTAAATTAATCTTGTGGATTATGCAAGCATGCAAATATTAAACCGGAGAACTAATTAGATTTAAAATGAACACCAACTATTATAATTAAAGATTTCATTCGATTTTGGTCACACAACGTTCTTACGAATGACACATATAGGAATGGATTTTTAAAGTAGTTTTTTGAGTGTACTTCTTTCCACAAATTTCGCAGCCAAATCTGGGGACACCGTCGCATTCATATTTTTTATGCCTCCTCAAACTCGCTTTATATTTATACCGCTTGTTACAGTTTCCACACGCATGATCGGGAGGGTTGCCTAAAACATAGTTCGTTAGTAACAATAATCTGCCTACGGAAAACAAAACAAAACTACATTCAGAATATTATAGTATTTACTGTCCTTCTAATTACATTTAATTTTTATAATTTATATAAATTGCTTTCATTCCACAACTTGGCAATTTCACCACAAGACAAGTTCTCTATTCAACTCGTGCAAACTAAGATTCAAAATTTTCCCTGGCCAGATCGATAGTCGACGGTCTATAAATTCCAGACTTTAATTTCACTTTTGTTTTATCCTTAAGATTGCCTCATAAATAATATTTAAGCGTGTTACTAACGGTGTAACAATCATTTCATATCTTGTGTTTTGTATAAAACCGTTTAATTGTTTAGATATACAGAATATCTTCTGTTTCTCAGAAATTCCAATTGGGGACATACCTATAGTCTAATGGTCTATTTATTTTTTTGAAATTCCGCCCCTGTCTCGGGTTAGATTACATTTAATTTTACACAAATGTAATCTTCTCATATGTAATCTTCTTCCTCGTACCAGAACAATGTAATAATATTTAAAGTTGTTAAATTAGAAATTAAATGAAAAACTCAAATAAAAATCATAATAAATGCTTGAGATAAATCATGCTTGAGTTATTTCGGCATATCGAATTCTTTTTCCCCCCATGATGTCTTCTGGAATAGTTGATCATTGCTCCATAACGATATCTTTCACATGATTCCTAATTATTGATTGGTACCATTAATTTTTCTATCGTCTCTTTTTTCTGTCATCGCAAGTTATTCTTTCTTCTTTTGGTGTCATTAAAACTTCTTGTATTATCATTATCGCAGTATATGATGCATTTATAATCTTTACGCTGTGAAGATGTTTCATATCTTCGCTGTTGGCTTCACACAGGGATTTATTCTCCTTTATTTCGTAGTAGGAAGTTTTTGATGAAAAATACCACAGATCACCATAATGATTGGATATTTTCAAAGTTTTGATTAGATTTTGGAAATGTTTATGAATCGAGATGTTTGGTAAAACCGGAAAATTTCAAACTCTCATAATGGAATTTCTATTGTAAAATTTATTGTAGTCTCTTTTCTAAATGGTCGTATGATTAAAATGATTAAAGTTTTTCCAAAACATAAATATTTCCTTCTGCTACTCGAGCGGTAATTTTTCCAAATTTATTTTATATACTTCTATGCCTTTTATTGCTGAGATTTGTTCTTTTTGTGCCTTGATGATTTTATTTTGATTTTCAGTTAATTCGTTAATCGCTTCATCATATCTTTGATTATCTTTATGATCTAAATTTTCTAATATTGGTTTTATAATACTTCCAAAGAAATTCGCTGCTCCTCTTCTAGTTCTTTAACTTCGGAATAAGTTGATTTCTACTGCCATTCATTAATTATTGATTTACGTTTAAAGGGACAGTGAATTCTTGATAATAATAATAATGATTTTCATATGTTATCCAGATTTTTATAAAATACCATACTTATTTTCTTCTGTCGAAACATCCAAGTCCTGGATTGTAGATTCCTCGTTGAAAAATGAAAATTCGTCGTAATTTATTAATTACGTAAGAGTGTCGGTTATATTGACAATCCTAATGGATTATCATACTCAATAATCCTGCTGGATTTTAAAAACCTGACCTTTAAAAACGGTTTCCGAATGTTAAATACAGTTTATTAAGATTATAATATACAAATCTGTTATTTAAGTTATTTAACGTTTACAATTTAAGTTTAAAACTTATTTAATTTTTTTTATTACTTTTTACTATTATTTGTTATGAAAAAATTCATCTTCTTATTTCTTTTGGTTCTTCTTTAATCACTTCATTTTCATAAGGAATTAATATAAATACGTTTACAGGCTTGTAAACGTATTTACTTTAAGACTTAAAGTAATAAGACTTTCATTATTAACTCTGAGGTTTTTGTCTTACGACGAAATCTCTCATCATAGAATGAGCTAATAATCAATCTCTCGATAGAGAGCTCAGTTTTGCTGAAAGGTCATTTTTCTTTCTTTATCACATCGCTGCCTTCTCATTCACTGTAGAAATCAAGATAGAAAAGATTTCAAAAATATTTGCAGTATTTTTGTGTAACTTATTATGGATGCATAACTACATCCATACTATCTATATACTACATCCCATAATAATGTTTTTCTAATAGACAATTGTCTGTTTAATGGAATCTAAAGGTTTAAAAAATATATAACCACAGGAACACCATACTGTTCTTTAACAGAATAGTTGTTATACAAAAAATAATGCAAAATTCCTTTAGGAAGCAGTTTAGGACATACATTTATTTGAGATTAGGTTACCGTACAGCTCATTGTCAATAACAATTATTGGGGGACTTCAGCACTCCCTTTAGGGCGGCTGTATCCCTCTTGATGAATGCTTTTTTGGACCGTTCTTCACTAAAACAGTTTCATCAAAAAATCGTATCTTACCTGATTTAGAATGCATTCAATTTCTTTCGAAGAAAAATCATTCAACCATGTTACATCATTGACGCTTGTCAAACTAAGATTTGTTACAGCGAACTTCAAACATATTAGAAAGGGAAAATGTTCAGAATTCGATTTTTTTGATAGATTGTGACCTCTACCATGGAAATTCAAAGAATTTGGAACAAGGTAATACACAAACACGAAATTCGAAATTCTTCCTTGGTTTAGTAACAGCTACGATGGAATAAATTTATAAAGTAATAATAATGCTATACAATATCTAGAGGATAAAACAATATATTCAAAACTGAAGGATAAAACAGAAATGTTAGTCAAGAATTTATAAAATATCGTGCGGCATATGTAATCTAGTACTATCAAACAAGCTAAGCTTGTATATTTATTTATTTGTCGGCATCGTCTCGGAAACGGGTGGTATTTGCAGGATTTAGAGGTGCCGGTGCGACGAATCAATTTAGCTTTTTATTCTAGCGATTTAGTCGTGTGTTTTGACCACACGACCAAAAATGCTTTGTTTTTTGATCCGATCGAGAGTCGAGGTCAACGTCTTGTAGGTACTAAATTGTATAGAAGACAAAATAAAAGACACATAAAAACAATATAATATCAACATATTTTTGGGATACAGAACATTAATTTGATAAATGGTAGTTGCAAGTGTACGAAAGTATTTTTATTAAGTTAAATCAAAGTTTGATGAATGACGAATTTAAAAATCTTAAATAAGGCAACTGTATTTAAGGACACATCATTTTATTAAACACTTTGTTCCATTCAATCATACAAGCTGAGAATGGGCGGTAACGACGTGATTCTTTAAGGTAGACCCTTGGGTGTACCTCTTATCGCAAAGTTTACAAGCAAATTTAGGAACACCATCGCATTCGTATCTTGTATGCCTCGTCAAACTTTTTTGGTATTTATAAACTTTGTTGCAGTTCTCACACGCATAAACAGGACGGTTACCTAAAATATATTTTATTGTTAATAGTATTCTTATAAAAAGCATTTAAGTACTACAATTTTTACACCTTCTATGCTACTTTTTAGACTTCACATTATAAAAATACATGATAATTTTTTTGTAAAAAGGTAGAAAAAAATATAAAATCAACAATGTGTTTAATTTAATTCTGTTGGAAATTATTACAGTAATTTTCTAGGTAGTGTACTAGTTAATTAGTAGACCAAGTTGATTATGCTTTCTGTGACGAAAAATGGCCTAAGCATCTGACAAAACAAGTAATAAGTTGAATTTTAATATATAACTTTATTTGAGTTTTACAAATACAGACATTTTATTGTAGAACGAATAATTGAAATTTATTAATTACAACCTTACATTTAAATTAAATCTAAATTAAATTAAATCATTTCTGCGGTTTATATACTTGTATATGAAAATATTCAACAGAGGAACTAATTACATTTAAAAACACATCTTTTTTATTAAATACTTTATTTGTTTTTAATCATATTAGGTTCTGTAGCTTTTAGGAATGACTCATACGTAAATGGATTTTTAGTCTAGTATTTTGAGTGTATTTCTTTCCACAAATTTCGCAAGCAAATCTGGGGACACCGTCGCACTCATATTTTTCATGCCTCTGCAAACTGGTTTTGTATTTATACCGTTTGCTACAGTGTCCGCACCCATAGACAGGAGGGTTACCTAAAATACATTTTTTTATTAACAATATTCTTCTTACAGAAAACAGAAGCACATTCAGTTTTAATCTAGTTTTACTCGCACGTAATGTGTGTATGAGATACGGATATCTTCTGTCTTCGATTATTAATGTGCCACTGCTTAAATCAATAAATAAATTAGGGGAGTAACACACTGTATAGGGCCTACTTCTAAAATCAATTAACACATATAAAATTGCACTGGTTATAAATTTTCTATTAAAAATTCAGTTTTAAAAATGGATTTCCGAAGCATCCACAACTATAACAACAGCTTAGTGTTTAACTACTCAAAATTCAAATCTTCACGCCACACTATTTCCACTTTATTTCTGATTTAAGTAAAACTATAATTCATTTACTTCTCTTCTACATTTTCACTTACGTTTAGTACTCATTAATTTATTTACTTAGGTTGTTATTTGAGATACGTAGGTCAATTTTCATTCACAATTTGTTCAAACGTATTTTGTAAGCATTTTTGCTAACATCAATTGTATAGGAGTTTTTACAGATATTTTTCTCATAATATTGATCACTAACTTCTAAAGGAATGCAATTAGTTTAGCAATGTTGAACTTCTACGAAACTAAATTGTAAGTCAAACGTTGTTAAAGCTTCCGCATGCTTCTCCCTCCTTCATACTTCTTGGCCGCCGGTGATCGCCCTATCGGTTGGTCCTCAGTTGACGTTTCGCCGTTCATTACAGACGGTATTTTCAGAACCAACTGGTGGTTTTCAATAGGACAACCCTATTGAAAATCCCTTATAGTGGTCTTATTAAAATGGTCTTTTAATCATCTCTTTTAATTTGAAACTACCAACACACTTTCATTTTTATTTTAATATAAATCTTTTTATAAATTTTATTCTAAAATGGTGAATCAATTATGTTAAAATGGTGAATCAAATTTGAAATCAGCGATTAATCAATCTTACACTGAAAAAAATTCAATTCTGTAAAAAAATATCCTCTTTAGTATGATGTTGAAGTGCTTATGCATATTTCGATGTAATGTTTGGATATTTTGTTTATAACATAGTGAAGTTAGTTTTACAATGAAAAATTCTGTAGTTTAAAAAAAAATATTATTTTAATGAATTTAGTGGAATATTAAATAAGACAACCATACTT